>JAVJIF010033398.1:0-143128 GCA_038442645.1 Agave tequilana
GTTGACACTTAAAAAGACAAGATTCTCATTGGTCCGAACGATGTCTAAACTTGTTGACATTTACAAAAGACAAGGGACAAGACGAGCTGAAGACCAGTTTTCACCCACCTCCAAGGGACAAGGAAGCGGCTTGGACTCCACTGATCCAGCAAGCAGAACAGTGAACCCGGATTGTTTCTAAACAGACCTCAGCAGGTCTAAGATGCTAGCATTTAGCATTACATTAGCCCAAGGAGATAGCCTCGATTGAGAGGCTAGCATCATCCAACTTCGCCAGGAAGCTAACTGACAGCTTCGCCGAAAAGCCTCTTTTCGGACCTCGCCAAAGATTGCCTCTAGCTCCGCTATGAGCTTTAAAGCGGGCAGCTCCGCTATCAGCCTGCTACGGTCAACCTTTGACCAATCAAATCTCCTGATGAGATTGGATTCAATCAAATCTAATCCAATCAGGATTCAAATACGGCAGGTGATTGCCGCTATCTCTTGACTCTCTTGAAACGAGTAAGAGGATCAAGGAGAATCTCCCAGCGATATGGAAAGGATCAAAACAGATCAACCGACCTGCCAATTCTAGCTCCGCAGAAGCTATCCTAGCCTCTCAGCAAGGCTACTTTCCAGATTCAAACAGATTCGGTTCAATCTGTTTCCATATCTTCAAGGGGACGATTATACCCTTGCTCTCCCTATAAATAGCCCGTCAGGGGCACAAGGGAGAGAGGATCGCACAATCGCACAGAGATCGCACAAGAGATCGCACAAGAGAGAGGACTCCACAAGCAGAGACTTCTTCATAACGCATCGTGCGTTCTCTAATTCAGAGACCTTCCAAGAGAAATACTTCTCTTTTCAGGGTGGTGATACCCTAGCAACCTCTTTTCTTCAAGGAATCTCCGGAACCAGGCGAGAAGGAATTCCTCACAGAAGGCGGTTTTGAGAAGTAGCAAGAGGGTTCTACCAATCCTCTATTCTCTGATTCCCGGAACCAGGCGAGAAGGGAATCTCATCGCTCGCATCGTCAAAGGGACAAAGTGGTCGCGCGCTGACCAGACTCCTATCGGCACATTTTCCCAGAATCTCTGAGGAGATCTACTTGTAATCTTTTGAGAATACTTGTAATTTAGCTCCTCAAACTTTTATTTGTAAGTTTTCCCCCTTTGCAAACATAATGGAAAACAAGATGGCGACTCCGCTGGGGATTGTATTCTCCTCTGCTGAGAATCAAGTGTCGCAATGCGGCGAACAGACCTTCGGGTCTATCTCTGAATTCAGAAAAGCCGGTGCAGCCAGATCTTCTCTGGCTAAATCTTCAAGCAAAGTCTCTGCGGAGACGGAAAAGGTTCTCTGCAAACCTGCCGCAGTTCTCTGGCGCAACAAGAAAACATGCCCGCAGCCCAGATCCTGCACTTTTGAGAACCTGGCTATCCAGATCGATCAAGGAAGATTTGAAGAAGTCCTCTCTGGGGGTGGCCTGACGCTTCGAGCACGGAAGCACAGGAAGGTCTTCATGGCCAAGGTTTCAAATCAGAAACCAGAGGCAGGATCTTGCCAGCACCCCACAGCCCCGCTTGTGGCTATTCAGGTTCCTTGCGAACCTAGGCGTCCCCTGTCAAGGCTGATATGGAAGCCTAAACAGGAGTCTTCAACCAAAGCTTCCGGAGTAGTCATGCCGAGACTGCGCCTCTCCCGCGAAGAAAAGGGTAAGATGCCCATCTGCCCTGACGATGCTGCCAGCCATGAAGTCACGACGGCAATCATACCGTCACCTGAATCAAGGGCAGCAAAGCCTCTTGTCAGCTTCGCTTTCACAAGCGAAGCTATTGTACCGCAACGAATTCACTGGGTTCGCGGCCGCAAGGCTAAGACCGCAGTGTTATCTGAGGTTGATCCCCTTCGCAGCAGAATAGCGGGCAAGGCACCACAGCGTGCTCCGCTCCCCAATTCATCAGGCACTAAGCTCGCACCCATCGGTGAAGCTAGCGCCAAAGTACTATTCAGTACTAATCCCTTCTGCAGGGATAAGAGGAACGGAGCATTATCCCTTGTACGCTCCAGAAAGGCCTCTCCACGGGGTTGTTCAGGCTCTGTTGAACCTAACCTGCGACAATTCTTGGCAAACAAGCGGGAATTGGAGTCTCTCCAAACCACCTCCCCTTGTTGTCAAAAAGGATGCCGACTTGTGACAATCCATTCAGCCCGTTGTCGGCAATATCCAATCAAGGCTGCATCTCCGCACAGTCAATCGGCGTTTAACCGGTTGTCCACACATGCCACAAAGAAGCATCATGAAAGGAGTGCTTCGCGAGGCCCAGCCTTCGCGTCCGTCAACATGACCGGAAGAGGACGAGAGCGACACAGGGAGGGTCATACATCTGATGATACCCCTTTCGGCTCCCCAGATCCAGATTATAGCCCGGGCTTGGGTGAAGTCTTGGTGCAAGAAGAAGGTGTTTTCCGAAACACCAGATCCAGGGTGGCGATACCCTATAATTATGAACAGCCTTCCTCCTCGACGGTCCCAACCGTGCCACAACTTAGGCGGTCGCCCCAATCATCTGATGGAGAAGATGAAGACAGCGGGTATGCCTCTTCAGCAACGGTCAGTTCTGTGCGAACGGACAAAGCATCGGTTAATATGGCCGATAACGCCAATGACGATCTTCGTCGGCGTTTGGAAGCTCAGGAGCAGACCTCTAGAACTCAGCAAGAGGCCCTGGACAATATTCAACAGATGCTCGCTCAGCTCCTCAGCAACCGGAATGATGATACCGGGAGTAATCATGACGAGGAGGGACATCTCAGCAATGATCCGCCCAAGACGGAGAGATCTAAGGGAGGCTCTTCCCTGGATGCCGAAGTCCTTAAAGGCCTTCAAGCTCAAATTTCATCCCTGGCTCAGAGGGATGAATTAAAGAAAGTAGGGGCAGTTCGTCCTTACCCACTGGAGTGGGATTCGGTGCCATATCCGCCAAAGTTCAAACCACCAACGTTGCATACGTATGATGGTAAGAGCTCGCCCAATCAGCACATCTACTATTTCCGGTCTCAGACTGGTAATGTTATAAGCAATGATGCCATCATGGCTAGGCTGTTCATTGGCACCTTAAAGGGAGTGGCGTTCGACTGGTTCCGAAGCCTCCCTCCGGGCTCTGTCAATTCCTGGATTGACCTAGAAACTCGGTTCCTCTCTCGCTTCTATGAGGATGACACCGAAGTGACCATGGACAAACTCCTCTCCACTGTGCAGAGGAAAGGCGAATCTGTCCGTGAATACATTGAGCGGTTCAGAAATCTATCTCTGATGTGCCCAGCAGGGATGCCATTACCCATGCTCTTACAGACATGCAGGCACAACTTCTTGGATCAAGTAGAAGTCCGCATGGGGGCTGTCAAAGCCCATACTTGGAAGGAATTGGTCGAACAAGCTGAGATAGCCGAGAAATCGGCTAAGAAGTTTGAGCCATCCGCCCCTAGAAGCAAATGGGGCGCGAACAACAAAGGGCGTAGCGATCTCCCGCAGTCTTCTCAAGCTAAAGGGAAGGAGATTATGTCCGTCGAGCTGACCGGGGACATGCAGTCAAAGGCCAAGAAGAGCGGCGTCAACAGCCAGGAGCCTAAATTCCCTCCAAAACAGTATTCCTTCAGAGATGATCAGGTGGTCACGATATTCCATCTGCTCCACAAAGGAAATAAGATGAAGCTACCGGATGCTCGGCGTCCTAATGAGATAGGGCGCACAAATGACCCCAAATACTGTCTTTATCATAGGATGGTCCATCATCCTACTGACAAGTGCTATGTCCTCAAAGACAGGATACAAGCCCTAATAGATGCCGGCGTCCTCACATTGAAAACGGAACAGAAGAAAGTCACTGCCAATATGGTGACTCTTGAGTTCGGCACTGCCCAGAAGGTCACAGTTCCCGACGGGACCTATTCAGCCTCGGCACCGCGGTTGGAAGTCAAGCATCCTCCAGCCATGACTCAATACAACAAGGGTCTCGTCCCTTTGACATTGGAGACGGGGGAAGTTATGTGGATACACCCTGACCTCGTCCAAGACGTACAGCGGACGTCGAAGGACTCCAGCAAAAAGGGCAAGTCCTGCAATGTCATCTCTGTCTTGCCAGATGATGGTAATCTTACTTCGGCTTCCGTCAGTGATTCGGAAGAAGAGAAGCATGCTTGCACAGCGCAGGCAGATGCGCCTCAACAGACGGGCACCCGGTCTGGAAAATCATACTTAAGGCAGTATGACAAGTCTACTGACGAGATACAACAGCAAACGACGTCAGTACCAATGCCGGCATCCACTCCAATTCCAGCCAAGGGAAAGGAGAAGCCTAAGGAAGTGCGGTTCGACCATGCGTTGAAGAAACCGTCAGTCCAAGGTTTAGCCACGCCCTTCCGCTTTGATATATTGGCTCACTTAGCCAATATCCCGGCTCGTATCACAATACACGAGCTCCTTCGTCTCTCTAAAGAGACAAGAGAAGCACTCAGAGATGCGTTAGCCAACTCAGAGTCCTTTCTGACATACATGCCTGAGGTTCCTGGTGATGAGATCCGGCCTTCCTGCTCAGAGTGCCATCACGCACAATCAAAGGTGCCTGCTATCACCTTCACGGCGGAAGATATGCTTCTCAAGGACAACAAGCACGATCGACCTCTGTACTACACCGGATATATCGGTTCAACATGCATTGAAAGAGTACAAGTCGATCCGGGGTCTGCACTCAGCATCATCCCCAAAAGGCTCCTCTATTTCCTCGGCATACCATTGTACAGGTTGTCCGCAACCACCACTACAATATACGGTTTTAACGCCGGGAGCAGCCATCCGCTTGGAAAGATTCGGCTCCGCTGCAGAATCGGAAGCTTGAAGTCAGAAGTGACATGCTATGTCATTGATGCTGACACATCATATAACTTGCTGCTAGGAAGACCTTGGATCCATGCCAACTGGATCGTTCCTTCCACCCTCCACCAATGCTTCAAATATGTTGAAGATGATGTGACAGTACGAACTGTCTTCGCTGAAAAGCAACCCTTCAAGGGGGTGGAAAACTACTTCACCGACGCCCTCCTGTATCAAGAGGCCGACGGAACGCCTGCAGAGCCATTGCCAGACGATGATGAAAGTGGCAATGAGGCGGATTCAGAATCCGAAACAGGCGTGCCAGCCATTTTGATTGGCGAACCAATTACAGCATGTTTCCTCAATGACCCCCAATGTAATATCCCTTCTGATGAAGAGGGTGAATGGGTAATTAATGAGAGTATCTCTTTTGGTTATCCTGCGAGTATTGGGTCAATTAAGTCCATCATAGAGGGCTCTCTGCACATGCCCGTACATGAGTCAAGTTCGGCTACTACATCTGTGGAGGTTATAGAAGGGGCCACGCTGGTAATCCCTCCATCCAAACAAGGTCAGTTGCCGATAATCTTCGGTAGAACCCAGCCACGGGGACCTGCAGCTACAGAGTCAAGCTCGGACTCAGAAACCCCACAGTTCTTCCGTTATGCGCAACCGGCACGCCATATTATGGAGAAGATGGGATATGACTTGAAGCAGGCAGGCGGCCTGAACTTCGGAAAAGGAAGACGCAGCTTGATGCGTAACTCCGTCCCAAGAGGGAAACCTGCAAATTACTATGATAGTACACGCAGGGGGTTAGGGTATGTCACACCCACATCATCAGTAACGGTTCAAGTCAAAGACGACGAACCAATTCCATTACAGTCGGGCTCATCTGCCGAGTGGGACTCTGACATCAGCATAGGAGGAATGTTCAACGGCCTCACTGTGAATATGACTTCAGCCAGTCAATTGGAACCTGCAGAAGCTACTGATGAGGAACCTTGGGCCCAGCAATTAAGTCTCCAATGGGAAAAGCGGTTCGAGCTGCGCGAGCCACCTACCGAAGACAAGGTGATCCAGGTCAACTTGGGTAGTCAAGATCACCCCAAACCTATTTTCATAAGTGAAAGCTTATCACTCATCGAAAAGGAAGAATTGATAATGCTCGTAAAAGAGTATATAGATGTCTTCGCCTGGAGCTATGAAGACATGCCCGGACTTGATCCACAGGTCGCCATGCACCGTCTAAACATCAAGAACGACGTTAAGCCGGTCAAGCAGCAACAACGTCGGTTCCGCCCAAACATCATGGAGGCTATTGAAGCCGAAGTTCATAAGCTCATTGCTTGTGGCTTCATCCGGGAGGAACAACATCCAGACTGGGTAGCTAACATCGTCCCCGTCCTCAAAAAGAACGGGAAAATACGGATCTGCATCGACTACCGTGATCTCAATACGGCCTGTCCCAAAGATGAATTCCCACTGCCGATCACTGATGTCATGATCGACAACACATGCGGGTTCGAGAGGATGTCTTTCATGGATGGCTTCTCAGGGTACAACCAGATCAAGATGTATCCTGATGACGAGAAGCATACTTCTTTCCGAACGCCATTGGGGGTATACTGCTACACTGTGATGCCCTTCGGACTGAAGAACGCCGGAGCAACCTACCAGCGGGCGATGAGCATGATCTTCCGCGACCATCTCCGAAAGACGGTGGAATGCTATGTTGACGACATTGCCGTCAAAAGCCGCAGCAAAAATGAACATCTTCGCGATCTGAGAACGATGTTCGACATAATGCGGGCTCATCAGCTGAAAATGAACCCGACAAAATCCTTCTTAGGAGTATCCAGCGGCAAATTCCTTGGGTTCATTGTCACATCAAAAGGGATCCATCTGGACCCAGACAAAGTCAAAGCCATCCAGGACATGCATCCACCAAGGAATCTCAAAGAGCTCCGAGGCTTGCAAGGCAGATTAGCCTACATCAGAAGATTCATAGCAAATCTTTCGGGCCGTTGCCAGCCCTTTACCCGTCTCATGAAAAAGGGTACTGCCTTCATATGGGACCAAGCTTGTCAAGAAGCCTATGAAGACATTAAGAGGTATCTCACAAAACCTCCGGTCTTAGTGGCCCCTACATCAGGGAAACCATTCTTGCTTTATGTAAAAGCTCTGGACTACTCCCTCGGTGCCCTCCTCGCTCAAAAGGACGACAATGGCCATGAGCAGGCCATTTATTATCTGAGCAGGACTCTCATAGGAGCGGAATCTCGCTACAATCCTATTGAGAAAGAGTGTTTAGCTCTCGTCTTCGCTGTCCAGAAGACACGACATTATTTGGTTGGCCAAACCATACATGTCATCTCCAGGGTGAACCCTTTACGTCTTCTCATGACGAAGCCAGGGTCGCTGAATTCAAGGTTGGCTAAATGGGCACTTCTGTTGTCTCAATACGACATGACCTTTACTCCTCAGAAGGCAGTTAAAGGCCAGGCCCTTGCAGAGTTCTTAGCTGCTCATCCAGTTCCAGAACATTCAAAACTTCACGAAGACATCCCTGATGAAGTCTTCGAGTCTAATGCAACCTCAGCAGAGGAAGTGTGGCAGATGTTCTTCGACGGAGCATCGCGGATGGGCCCCAAAGGGAAGATTATTGCCGGAGTGGGGGTTGTGTTCATCTCCCCACAGGATCATATCCTTCCCAGAGCATTCTCCTTGACAGAATCATGCTCTAATAATGTAGCGGAATATAATGCTCTGCTCATCGGCCTCCAGCTCGCCCAGGGAATGGGGGTACGCTACCTCGAAGCTTATGGCGATTCAAAACTGATCATCAATCAGGTTAAAGGCGAATACGAAGTCCGCCATGAGGATTTGGTGCCCTATTACCATACAGCCATCGAATTGGCTAGCCTATTTGAAGGCTTCTACATCGGGCACGTGTCCCGATCTCAAAATACCAAGGCGGATGCCCTCGCTGCATTAGCAACAACGCTAGCCTTACCGGCCGACACCGAGTATCACCTCACAGTCGCAACCCGGCATCTCGTATGCTCCAAGCATATGCTAAGGATCCAAGAGGTCCATAATATCTCCGTGGGTCTTGAGCCGAGGGATTGGCGCTTCCCTCTCATTGACTACGCTCTGCACGGTCTGCTTCCAGACGATCCCAAAGAAGCGGCGTCCATCAGACGAAGGTCGCTCCGTTTCCACTATGATCCAACCTTGAAGACACTTTACCGTCGTTCATATGACGGTGTCCTCCTCCGTTGTCTCTCTCATTCAGAGGCACAGGAAGCGCTCCAAGAAGCGCACGACGGCATTTGCGGAGCTCACCAGCCGGGTCCAAAGCTTAAAGACAGGCTGCACAGACTTGGGTACTACTGGCCGACCATGATGGCCGATGCCACCCAATATGCACGAAGGTGTAAAGCGTGCCAAGTCCATGCAGACTTCATTCACCAACCTTCGGAATTGCTCCACCCTACTGCTGCTTCATGGCCATTTGAAGCATGGGGAATCGATGTCGTAGGGCCAATCAGTCCCTCTTCGGCAAGAGGTCACCGGTTTATCCTGGCAATAACCGATTACTTCTCAAAATGGGCAGAGGCCACACCGTTGGCCGAAGTTAAAACCTCCAATCTGGTTAGCTTCATCAAACACCATGTCATCCATCGATTTGGTGTACCCAGACGGATCATCCATGACAATGGTCCCCAATTCGCAAGCCAAGGGTTCTATCGGTTCTGCGATAAATACCGAATTCAGAATGTGGCTTCAACCGCCTACAATCCTGCCGCCAACGGCTTGGCAGAGGCATTCAACAAGACAATCATCAAGCTGCTCAAGAAGTTTGTCTCCTCGAACAAGCGAGATTGGGACGAAAAGCTCGGCGAATGCCTTTGGGCCTACCGGACTACGGTTCGGACACCGACAGGCAATACGCCTTTCTCCCTGGTATATGGGTGCGAAGCGGTCATCCCATTGGAAATCCAGGTGCCATCATTGCGGGTAGCCTTGACTACTAAGATGACATCAGAAGACAATGATCGCCTGCGTCTTCAAGAGCTCGAAGCCCTAGACGAGAAGCGGCTACAAGCTCAGCAACACATCGAGCTATATCAGGCTCGGATGTCAAAAGCCTTCAATAAGAAGGTCAAGCAGAGAGTCTTCCAGAAAGGAGACCTGGTCTTAGCCGTCAGACGACCGATGATCATGACGCATAAGACCAAAGGCAAATTTCAGCCTAAATGGGAAGGACCGTTTGTGATAGAGACAGTCTATTCAAACGGAGCATACCGCCTTACAACTGCAGATGGCGACCTCCTCATGATGCCGATCAATGGCAAATTCTTAAAGAAGTATTATCCTTAATCAAGGATCTTGCTCTCGATCAGGTTAACATTACACCTCTGATCGAGATCCGCGCATCCGGAATACGCACAAAGAGAGCCTCTCTCTTTCTCCAAGCTCCATCAAACCCGTTGATAGCTGGGGGTTTGCTAAAAATCCTAAGGGACCTGCTCCCATTTGATTCCCTCTCTAGAATCACCTACCAATTCTCATCCATAGAATGGTAGGACCACATATATTCCGCTGTTATGTTAACATTAAACCTATGACAGCAATCCCCTCGTTTCTCCCCGTGAGAATGAGCCCACCAAAATCACCTACCAATTCTCATCCATAGAATGGTAGGACCACATATATATCTCGCTGTTACGTTAACATTAAACCTATGACAGTGATTCCCTCGTTTCTCCCCGTGAAAACGAGACTTTTCCCGAACTCCATTGCAATTTTGAGCTTAGTGGCGTCTCAATTGGTTACGTCATTGCGACCTCTGAACCAACAGACAGCTAAGTCTCAATCCCGAGTCCTGTTGACATTTACAAAAGACAGGTCTCGATACTCGTTGACATTTACAAAAGACGAGTATCACCTATTTTGAGCTTGGTGGCTTCTCAACCAGTTACGTCATTGCGACCTCTGAACTGGCAGATAGCCAAGTCTCATCTACCATTGAGCTTAGTGGCGTCTCAATTGGTTACGTCATTGCGACCTCTGAACCAACAGACAGCTAAGTCTCAATCCCGAGTCCTGTTGACATTTACAAAAGACAGGTCTCGATACTCGTTGACATTTACAAAAGACGAGTATCACCTATTTTGAGCTTGGTGGCTTCTCAACCAGTTACGTCATTGCGACCTCTGAACTGGCAGATAGCCAAGTCTCATCTACCATTGAGCTTAGTGGCGTCTCAATTGGTTACGTCATTGCGACCTCTGAACCAACAGACAGCTAAGTCTCAATCCCGAGTCCTGTTGACATTTACAAAAGACAGGTCTCGATATTTGTCGACATCTACAAAAGACAAGTATCACCTATTTTTGAGCTTGGTGGCTTCTCAACCAGTTACGTCATTGCGACCTCTGAACTGGCAGATAGCCAAGTTTCATCTATCATTGAGCTTAGTGGCGTCTCAATTGGTTACGTCATTGCGACCTCTGAACCAGCAGACAGCTAAGTCTCAATCTCGATGCTTGCTGACATTTACAAAAGGCAAGTATCTCCCCTTTTAGCCCTGCAAAGGGCTAACCTCGAGACTGGCAACATCTCAATTGGTTATGTCATTGCGACCTCTGAACCAACAGACAGTCATGTCTCATTATCCAAACAGCAGAAGTCAAAAGGAAAATCTTATATTAAAGCCAAAAGGATGGGATACATGGGGGAGCCTATAGGCGTACATGATAAGATCGGATCCGATCCCCGAGCGAAGCTAGCCTCGTTCTCCTGTCATCAGCAGCCTGGGCCAGCGCCTGTGATCTTAGCTCAGCCTCATCGAAGTCCACCGCCTGAGCCAGACGAGCCTCGACCTCCGCCAAAGTCGCCCTCTGTGACGACTCCTGCCGTGCTAATTCCTCACTTTGAGCCCTAAGCTGCTTAAGCCGCGCAGTCTCTTCAAGACGCACCGGTGTAGCCTTGGATAAGAGGAGATTTGCTTTCCTGATCATCTCCTCGGCCATTCTAATCTTATCTTCGGCATCAAGAAGAGCACTGGTGGAAGCGTCAATTGCACTCCCAACCTCTACTCGCTCTGTCTCCAAGGACTTCAAGTCAGAGGAGATAGCCTCAGCGGCCTCTTGAGCAGCAAGCCGAGCTTCGCGCCTTTGCGCGACAAGATGTGAGAGCCGTTCATCAGCCAAAGACGCTGCGTCTGAACTATAGAGGCGGCGCCATTCCTCCACGTCCTTCTCAAGGTCATCTACCAGGAGTTCCAGAGCAGTAGCTTGATGGTACCCCTCAAAGTCCCGGATACACTCAATGCCACGGGAGAGGACCATCTTCAGCTTCGAGAATGGCACAGGCGAACCCTTCAAGACTAGACCGATAGTCTGCTCCAAACTGTTATAGAAGCTGTCGACCAGATTACCGATGAAATCATTCTCAGCTTCATCAACCCTTGAGACAACCTCGGAGCAATCTACCAACCCAGTCGACACCGCCGCAGAAGAAGAAGCGGGAACGTCGACAGCAGCAGGGCAAGCCAAAGGTGACCTCGGCGGAGTCCTCAGCGACACCAGCACGCCAGCCACCGCGGAGGTAGGACTGGCAACCACCTCTGGAGCAACAGGCTCAACCACCTGAGTTGGGGAGGCAGGGCTGGTGATCACCCTCAACTCCATACTCGCCGGCATCTCACTCGGGAGTAAAGGCATCTGTGGGACTGCCGTCTCCACAACCCCCGACCTCTCAGTTGTCATGGGCTGATAAGAGGGGAGGTCGCCATACAGCGCGTCCAACATGGCAACATCCGCCGCGGACGAAGCACTCAACCTACCCTCTGATCTTCCAGGGGAAGTCTCCGGCTCCTTCAAAGCCGACGCATCTTGAGGCCGAACACCTGCAACAAAGCCATGGTCAAAAAGCGGATGCAGTAAACAAGAGGAGATCAAAAGGTCGTCATTTTACCAAAGGCTGATGTTACTTCGTCAGCCTCATCAGTCTCTAGGGTTCCATCGCGAAGTTCTTGCCAGAATCAACGCGGATAGCCGGCCTGCTCGCCGATTCCTCCGCAGACCACCCGGTAGAGCTGGATGCCATAGGACTTCCTTTAGAAGTCCCAGCGCCCGACGGGCCAATGTCGGCCACATCACCTCCAGATTCCTCCGAGCGAGTAAAGGAACCAGCAGCAGCTCCATAGGCGAATAGAGGATCATATTGGTCCCTTCGCTCCCCATGCTCCTCAGCTCCTGCAACAAAAAGCAAATGATGAGTTATTTAAAGTGCGCTGAAGGCATATTAGACGGGGGGCCAATCTTACCAGTAGTCGGTTCAGCAACCGACGGCTCAGCCACTAATGGAGCAGCAGAAGGAGGCGCAGCAGAGGGCTCACCCTCTACCACGATGGTAGGAGTCTGGCGACGGGGCCTCTTCGCCGACGACTTCCTACGGGATCCACTCCCACGCTTCCTTTTGAAGTGGACATCAGAGTCCTCTTCTTCCACTTCCTCCACATGTTGTGAGGGAGCTGTCCCCACTACACCAGACCCGGCTTCACGAATATCAGTTTCGTGGGCATCAGCCCTTGTCTCTGCCTCGAAATAAGGGCTTCCCGCATCAGAAGCCCCGCTGTCATCTACAGCGATGAACTCCTCTATGCCAGGAACACGGACTCGTTTGCCCTCCATCTTATCAGAAGCCTTCTGCCTCATCCGATGAGAAATTAACTTCACACCCGAACGGTTGGCATTAAACCCAGCAGGCGTGGAGTTCGAAGCCGCATACCATTGGCAGAAACACAGGGTCGTCCAAAGGCCGGGATCCCTCAGCGGCGTGCGCAGCCGCGCTCCAGTGTCATTCGCGGTAAAGAACCGCCAACCACGAGCCCCATCAATGAGGCTCCCCATGAAAGCCAGGTCCGGATTGGGGTTGCCCACATACAACTGATCATACCCAAATTGGCGGGCAAATCGGCTCGGGACGTAGGGCTCCAGGTAGCAGGTATCCCCACTCCTGTACAGCAAATGCGAGGGCCGGATACAGACCAGCCACTCGAAAACACCCCGACTCATGGGAGACCGACCTGACTCCACATCATGGAATTCCTCGTTGTATCCTGCACCTCGCAGGCGAGGAAAACAACGGAACAGGCTATAAGCGTCATAACGACGCACTAACTTACGGGCCTCGGCCACATAAGTTTTCTGCCACGAACGGCCTTCAAAGCGACGGAGAAGCGCCGTTTGAACACCCTGCGGAGGGTCTTCCCCAGCTCCAATTAAACTGGGGCAGTGCAAGGCGAACCACGCCATCAAGTAGGTGTACGGTAAACCTACCCTAGGATTGGGTCCATCACAAGGCAGGACGGCACCCTTCCCTCGCCTTGACGCCATTGGCCTGCAGAAAGCCTCCGTCAGTGCACGAAGGCCCCTCTGAATACAACACACCATGGCCGGGAGAAGACCCAGACGGTGGCCATGAACCAAGCGGACGGCAGGCAGCAGCACAGTCGGGTGGACGATGTCACCCGAAGAAGAAGGCACGACACATTTCTTTAACCAGATGGTTAAGAAGCCGGCCAGCAACGCCTTGCGAGACATAGGCCGACGGGCCTGATGGTGAAAGCTCCGAAGAACATCACCCTTCTCGAAAGGACCATCATCTTCTGCCACGACGATGTCCTTTTCAGCATGCACCTCCATCCGTGCCAAGATGTCTTCTTCAGCAACTCCGCAATGAGCTGCCTCAGGCGCACTAGTCATATCCGGGAACAAGTAGTTCCCCCAGCTCTTCAAGCTCTTCGAGCTACCTTTGCCACCAGTGTGGATGCTGGAGCAAATGTGCAAGTGGCACATCAATTCCCGATATGTCTCGAGCAGAGCAGGCTCCTGCTTCTCCAGAATAGCCAACTCCGCCTCACAGGGAAAGTACTCTTCGTATGGAAGAGACCCGAAGGGCAAAGCAGAGATCTCCCGCATCTCGTGCAGGGCCATGCCCAACTCACCAACTGGGGTGAAGAAAGTCCCCGAGGCCGGGCAATACAACTCAAGGATGGCGTAGAAGCACGCCACCTTCATCTCAATGCCGTAGCAGGTCGCCCTGACGGCCTCATGGAGGTTTAACCTCTCTAAATCCCCCTCAAAATGAGTGAGGATATAGTTGGTCAACTCCGCCCACCACGACCTAGGAGGGTGGACCCAACCGGGAGTCCTGAAATCGGTGGCGGGGTAATTCCCGTCAACTTCGCAGAACTGAGTGCCAAAGGTCGGCGCCGCAGCTGGGTTCTCTCCTACTGGAAGGTCCCGCGATACCTTCCCAGGGTATAGCCCCATTATGCTACGAGGATGGCCCGCCCTCGAGTAACCGGACTGGAATGTCAACCTCCCGACACTTACAGACTCGGCGTTTAGACTCACGCCCCACGCCATCTTCCGAGCCTGAGTCGCGCTCGCGAAGGAAGACAAAGCAAAATGCCGCTTAGAGGACGGGAGATAGAATCTCTCGCCGTCCAACTGGAAGATCCACTGGCCTTCACCGGCCTGCAGCTGGCGATCTGGATCAGGAGCAGCATCCCCGAACATGAAGTCAGGCTTTCTGTAAGCCTGACGGTCGATATCTTCAAGTGGAGCCGTAGTCAAGATGCTCCGCATGGCCTGCGGACGACCCTCCTGGATGAGCGTATCCCGTACAAGGGAGCTCGGCTCACTGAACAACGAAGCCTGCCCATAGAACTGCAAGCTGATGCTTCCGCCTGCTCGACTGGCTAGACCGAACAGACTGTTCTGGAGGCCGGAGGCGTGATGTACTGCAAAAACAGAAGTAAGCTATGATTAGTTCACCAATCAAGTGGATGCAAAAGCATAAAAATTCACTAAGGCATAGCCTCGCTCAGCGAGAAAAGCCAGCAAGGCGATAGCTTCGATGAAGCATGATCTCGTGGATGAAACTGCATCTTCGCAGGAAGAAATCCGAAGCACCAACTTCGCATAAGCAGGAAGTGGTATAGCCCTGAGGGCTGATGTCATCAAAAGGGCATTATGGTCAAAAGTCATCATGACTGAGAGGACTTATTCAAGTCCTTTTCCTCAAACAGTACGGAGACGGCCCAAGTAATGGCTTCGTGCGAAAGCCCAAAGAAGAACTGTTCAGTTCTTAACTCCCTGGTGCAAGCAAAATAGGGAAGTTGAAGGGAAACGAGTTTCCTGATAAGGACAGATCATACTCGATCGTCCTAATGGTCAAATATCGACTCCAAAGGAGCAAGACCACCATCTCTAAGAAGAGTCTCTTACCAGCGACAGGTCGCTCGATGACCGGAGGAGGAACGCCCTCCGCTGCAGAAGTCGCTGCTTCCTTACCCGCTCGTCTTTTGGGCGCCATTGAAGAGTTGCTAGAGTCCTCGAAGATCTCTGAATGAAAGGGAAGAAGAAGAGGAAGAGATAGAAAGTTCTCTGAAAAAAAGGAAGACCTTTCCATATTCAGCCCAATCGGGCTTTTATAGGCCAATCAGCGCCTGAAACGAGGCCTCGAAAAAAGGCCCATGCCGCCGTTTCGAATTAATTCGAAACAGCGCCCGAAGCGCCTTCCCGAGAAGCGCCGGTTCAACTCTACTAAGAGTTAACTTCGCACTAGTGCAAAAGTGCGGACTTCGCACAATCCTTCAAGGGCTTCGATGAAAAGCCTACCTTAGCCCTCTAAAAAGCGTGCTGCTCGCGGTACACACCAGTCTCGCGAAGACCATTCGAAGGAAGGACTATGTCCTTAGCTCCGCACACAGTTTAGCCCAGCAATGGCCAAACTCTCAGTGAAAGTAAGCAAAAGTCAGATGATCAGACGATGAACTTTCATTGATTCAAAAGCAAGGGTACATTTGATATTACATCAAAGTTGTGTTTCATATAACACACCAATTTGCCTAACAAGGTCATTCGCATACAAGCGGTTTTATCTGCTCCCAGGCCAGACCAACGGGACAGGAAGGGCCTTCCTCCTGCATAGGGCCGTAGTCAGTGGCGCCACAAGGACACGGTCATTTTTCTCCACAAAATGGCAGATCTTGCCAGGCCATTTTTTGTTGAAGCCTGGCAATAAAAACCTATCGCCGCCAACACGATAGATCACGTATAATGGGAATCGGCAGTGGTACCAGTGATCTAACAGGCGCGATGCCCACTTTCCTGAAGTGGATCGCCCCCAAAGGCCACCAAAGTTGAAAGTCGGCAATGATGTCAGTGATCTCACAGGTGACGCCCACTACCCCGAAGCGGATCATCTCCGACAAAGCGGCTACCAGCCTCACCTCAGAACGAATCATCTCGTATAAGAGGCTGCCAACAGCCCCTGGGACGCGCATCCGCTGCCCCGAATTGTTCCTCCTGCTTAAAAGTGAAGCTTCAACCGGGGAAGCATAAGGAAATTTCATGGTTTCTTCCATCAAGTTACCAGACTGGCAAGCATAGATCACTGCAAGGCAAATTAGAGCAAGTTAGCAGCCAAGCACAGAAAGAGCTGCAAAAACATTAAGTCAGATTCTTCAGCGGCAAAGTGATCCGACTTCAGTCAAAGCAGAGGATAAGCCCCGCCTGCGCAGCAACTATGGGCTGGCTCAGCAAACGCCAAGTCCTAGCCTCACCTCTATGGCAAAGTCAGACTGATCTTGTGAGGAACAGTCTCAACACTCACCAATATGGCAAGACTGGCTCAACCTTTGAAGAGACCAAGTCCTAAGTTCTGCCTGTGTAGCGGACTTAACATGCAGTGATCTTTCTCTGATCAAATCAAGATGATAGCTTCACAGAAAGCTGTGCTGAAATTCTTCTCTGCAGATCAGCCAAGTGCAAGATGAAGAGCAAGGGAAGCCAATCCCTAAAGCAGCTGTCAAAGCTAAACCAAGGGAGATGAATTCCCTAAAATCGGTGAAGTCGTTGAACGATCAAGACTTACTGGTCCTTGGCCGGTTAGACAACCAGAGTGGGCTTTCCCACTAATTCAGAGATCTGAGTATCTCTCACAACCAAGAGAAGAGAAGAAAGGCAAAACATTTCTCTTCAGAGGACCTCAAGTGTCCTATTTATAGGCCCCATGGCCTGAGCACTCTCACCCCAAGCGTGGAAGCACGAGCGCATTCAAGGCATTTATTGCGCCTTGATGGAAGGGACGGTTTTCCCTTGGAACCGTGCAAAGGGAGAAAACGTCTCCCTCATGAAAGGCATTTATGGCGCCTTGAAGAAAGGGAATATCCTCCCTTGGAAACGTGCAAATCGGAGAACATCTCCCTCGATTGGCGCGAAAGAAGGAATGATCCTCCTCGTAACCGCCCCACGGCAGTTGGCTTTGAAAAGGCAACAGGAGTTCCAAAGCGAACTTATTTCTTGGAAGCCCAGATGCGGAGCTACCCCGACGCGAAGCTACTCGCGAACCAGTACAATTCTTCGGCGAATTCATCCCAAAGCAGGTTTGAAAGCGAAGCTGAACTCAACCATCATAGCGATGTTCATACTCCACACCACCATCACAGCAGTTCAAAGTGTTTCGGAGTCTGAGCTATTGCAGACTCTCGAAAACTTTGAAGGGGGTCTTGTTGACACTTAAAAAAGACAAGATTCTCATTGGTCCGAACGATGTCTAAACTTGTTGACATTTACAAAAGACAAGGGACAAGACGAGCTGAAGACCAGTTTTCACCCACCTCCAAGGGACAAGGAAGCGGCTTGGACTCCACTGATCCAGCAAGCAGAACAGTGAACCCGGATTGTTTCTAAACAGACCTCAGCAGGTCTAAGATGCTAGCATTTAGCATTACATTAGCCCAAGGAGATAGCCTCGATTGAGAGGCTAGCATCATCCAACTTCGCCAGGAAGCTAACTGACAGCTTCGCCGAAAAGCCTCTTTTCGGACCTCGCCAAAGATTGCCTCTAGCTCCGCTATGAGCTTTAAAGCGGGCAGCTCCGCTATCAGCCTGCTACGGTCAACCTTTGACCAATCAAATCTCCTGATGAGATTGGATTCAATCAAATCTAATCCAATCAGGATTCAAATACGGCAGGTGATTGCCGCTATCTCTTGACTCTCTTGAAACGAGTAAGAGGATCAAGGAGAATCTCCCAGCGATATGGAAAGGATCAAAACAGATCAACCGACCTGCCAATTCTAGCTCCGCAGAAGCTATCCTAGCCTCTCAGTAAGGCTACTTTCCAGATTCAAACAGATTCGGTTCAATCTGTTTCCATATCTTCAAGGGGACGATTATACCCTTGCTCTCCCTATAAATAGCCCGTCAGGGGCACAAGGGAGAGAGGATCGCACAAAGGATCGCACAGAGATCGCACAAGAGATCGCACAAGAGAGGATCGCACAAGCAGAGACTTCTTCATAACGCATCGTGCGTTCTCTAATTCAGAGACCTTCCAAGAGAAATACTTCTCTTTTCAGGGTGGTGATACCCTAGCAACCTCTTTTCTTCAAGGAATCTCCGGAACCAGGCGAGAAGGAATTCCTCACAGAAGGCGGTTTTGAGAAGTAGCAAGAGGGTTCTACCAATCCTCTATTCTCTGATTCCCGGAACCAGGCGAGAAGGGAATCTCATCGCTCGCATCGTCAAAGGGACAAAGTGGTCGCGCGCTGACCAGACTCCTATCGGCACATTTTCCCAGAATCTCTGAGGAGATCTACTTGTAATCTTTTGAGAATACTTGTAATTTAGCTCCTCAAACTTTTATTTGTAAGTTTTCCCCCTTTGCAAACATAATGGAAAACAATGGCATGAAGGTATAAGTACATGTGTGTATGTACCAATTAGTGGCATTAATAAGAGTGAGAGTTGGCATGAAATTGTAACCTAACCCATTTCTCTTAACCAAATCATGTTTTTACCCTAAGTTTAGGATTAGGGGTAGGTATGCATGCTTGGGGGGGATCAAGGGCTAGGATTGCATTGAGGAGAGTGAGGCCAAGTGGCAACTAGAGAGAGACCTCCCCCACCTTGTAAATTGCACCAAATGTAGGGTTGACTACCCATTTTACCCTCATCTTCATCCCCCATCAGATCTGAAAATTTCTCTCCTCCTCCAAAATAGAGAACTTGGAACCCTAAACAATTCCTTTCTCTTCTCAAAAAAAAAAATTCTGAAGTAGAACACCCTCTCTAGATCAACTCTCATCCCTTACCACTCCTATTCCACCCTAGATCGAAGCCACACGGAGCGGAGGATGACCCGCACGCGTGCACGCAGCACAGCAGCAGCAGCACGCCGCGCGTGCTGCTGGCTGGCCGCGGACGCGCGGCCGGAGCGAGGAGGCGCGCGCGGAGGAGGGGGGAGGGGGAGGCTGGATCTTAGAGGGGGACTTGGGAGTGATTTGGGGGAAGTCTACCACTACTATTTAGGGATTTTTAGAAGCCCAAACTTGCATTTCCAGATCTGAATTCAAGGCAAGAAAGGGGTTTTTGTGAAGAAGGAAATCCAAAGAATTTGTGTAGAGGCTTATCTACACAAGGTGAGTAAACCTAAACTATTAGGATAGCTATATATCAAATTAAAAGGAGTAGAAAATTTTTAATCATGTATAGATGACCCAAAAGTGTGTTTAATTCGCTGGTTTATGATTATTGGTAAGCTAAATGAGACCTAGTTGGGTATTACATAGTTTTTACTTCTCTAAATTATCATGTGATGAAATGCATGTGTAAGATATGTGTTCTAACTTACTAATCATGCCTAGGTGAGACGATTTAGTATGAAAATTCACTGTTTTGTGATTATTATTAAGCTAAATGAGACTTAGTTGGGCATTACATAGTTTTTACCTCTCTAAATTATCATGTGATGAAATGCATGTGTAAGATATGTGTTTTAACTTACTAATCATGCCTAGTGGTGGAATGCATGTGTAAGACATACGCTTTAACTTGCCAATCATGCTTAGATGAGCCAATTTAGTATGATAATTCGTTGTTATTCTTTATTAATATCATGATAGTCAACTCGATATGTACGTTGCATAATCGTTACCTCTCTTAAATAGAAATGATGGGATGCATGTGTGAGGTATATGATCCATACCAATATCACTCCATGAATGACAAGCTATTGACATCGAGTCTTATGTTATGTCTACTCAAAATGAAAGGGGGAAGACCCCTCCTTACACTATGGCGTTGTGTTAGGTACCAACAAGTAAATGGGAATAATGCATGTATTCATGTAGGGTTGAATGTGGCATGACATGACTTTACCACGATGTTGGGAAACCACCAAGCACATGTTTTCTTCCCTCTTGTTATGCATCCATTGTGTGTATGATGTGTAAGTTAGCCTTTAAATTTCTTGCTAAGAGCATAATGACTTAAACTATATAGGCATGCATTTATGCTTCAAGGAGGAAGGGACCGGGCGGAAGCCGGTAGGAGGGGGGAGACGGGGACTTGACACATAAGTATGAGTATACTAAAAGGAGGAAGGGACCGGGCGGGAGCCGGTAGGAGGGGGAAGACGGGAAATTTATACATTATATATATATACATGAACGATAAAAGGAGGAAGGGGCCGGGCGGGAGCCGGTAGGAGGAGGAAGATGGGAAATTTCATTTAAATTGAAAGTCATGTAAAAGTAAACTGTCAAGTCTTATCCCATATTGATAATATTTGTATTAACCTAGAATGTCACACTAAGTAAATAGTGAACCGGGTTGATGTGGAAGGGCAAGTTCACAATAACTTATGCGCACATTCATGTAAGTAATTCATTTTGTGTTATAGCGGAATGTAACTCTTGGGGGTGGAGACATGTAGACCCCAAATGTATAGGGCCTAAAACATGTAAGTTAAGGTGGAGGATTATATCGTCTCATGGACTTAGTTGTAAACTAGCTCTTTTAGAATGTTCGGTTTATGAAATTTCTGTATCAATACCCTTTGGCATGGTTTACTCATTGAGCTGTCGAGCTCATTTTATTTTCTTTCCATCTTTTCAGGTCTGGATAAGGGTAGGGACCACTCTAGCTAGGAGGATTAAGTTATGGAATGAATGACATATTATTGTATCATTTGGGTTGATCCTTGTTATATAAATATGTATGTATAAACTCTACTTAAGAATCTGGTGGGTATATATGTTGTGGTGCACTCAGTGTATATTTGTCCTTGTGGTGTTTTGAAACTAAGGGCATATATGTGATGTAATATTTGGAACCATGGACTCCGTTTATATGTAATGTTCAGGAACTTTGAATGACGACTATGCATGGGAGTTTTGTGTTAGAAATTTAATTCTTGTGGTTACATGATGATAAGATACATGAGTGAGAAGGGGAATGCAAGCTTGTGATATATGTATATAGTTGAGATGAATGTATTGTGCCATGATAAGTAGGTCATGTTGGCCGAAATCCTTATATGGAATAAGTAGGCCGTGAGGCCGAAATGATGATATGTGTCATATTATTTTTGGAGGAATTTTCAGGGGAAGTGCTGTCAAAATTATGTTTGAGGTTATTGATAATTCGCCATTTGTGAGGGCATTTGGACTAACTTCTTGCCTAACATTTTGGGACCGTTACAATTGGCAATTATTTCCTATATTTTAGCAAATCTTCCGTCTTACCAAAAAAGTAATTTAGATTAATTTAGTTGACTTTTTAAATAAATAAAGATCTAATCAATTTGGTTGCCAATTATTTCCTGTATTTTAGCTGTCCAACAATTAATAAATAACTGTTTTTGGAAAATACTTGTTAAAATTTAGTTGCCATATTGACCTAACAAGGGCCCTGTTTGGTTGTCGTAACTGGCCGTAATTTGTAAGTCGTAATTGGTAAAGTCTTTTACAGTTGTAAATGAGTTACATGCATGTAAGCTTAATGGTGTTTGGTTGGTAATATAAAGTTGTAAGTGGAAAAGTGTATTGTGTTTTACGGTGTTTGGTTGTCGTAATAAGTCGTAAGTGAAAAAGTTGACTACAAAATTAACTATTTGGTGATTTAAAAAGTTTTAATATTTCAAATAAATATTAAAAATGCTAAATATCAAAAAAAATTTAATATTAATATAAAAAAATAATAAAAATATTCATGACCACAAAATTAACTGTAACTGGGCTGTAAGTGAGTGGTAACTGGGTTGCAAGTGAGTGTTAGTTGAGTTACGTAAGTCTTTTGCGAATTACGGTCCAAACAAACGCCGTAGTTGTAATTGGGTTGTAACTCATTTACGAATTACGGACTTTTACGCGAAACAAACGTCCCCAAGATGTATAACACGCTTCTTGAGATAGCAACTTATGAAGACAAATATTGTCAAAGAAGTTAAAAAAAACAGTCGTTCAATCAAGATATAATTGACAAAAAATTGAAAGGCGAGTTTTAATGATCTAATTTGGCTCAGATATATTTCGAGCTAGCTCGAGTTCAGCTCATTTAAATTTCAAGCTTTATAGAATGTTTGCTTTCAGCTCAATTTAAGTTTCGAATGTTCGAGCACAGCTTGATTTGAATTTCAAATATTCGAGCCCAACTCAATTTGAATCTTGAATGTTTGAGCTCGACTTGTAAAATTTCAAAAAATAATGAATAAAAATCAGACCAGTTGATTTTTTATTGTGAATTTGATTCAACTTGATACTGATTACTGTAACATTATTTTTATTTTAGTTTTTTTATTTTTAAAAAATTAGAGAACATTTTTGAAAGAACATTCTATTAAAATGAATTGAAAGATACTTACATGCTTTCAAGTCTCATAATCATACATGTTCATAAAATTAAGTTAGTTATTCATACATGCACACATCTTCGTAATTATGCTTGTGTGATTTGATATATGTACACTTAAGTAAATAATAAACTTTTAAATTCTCACAACCTTATACATAATTTGAATACATGTTACATGTCACATGTATGTACATGTATAGATACATATCAAGTATGTTCAAATCTAACTTTGAGCTAGCAGGCCTGTGTTCGAGTTCAGTTCGTTTAATAAATTTGATCTCGTCTTTGAATCGTTTATCGGTCAAGCGAGTCAGAAACCAGTTAAATATTAAATTATATGAAAGTTACTCAGAGTTTGTTCAGGTTTTATGAAAATATACCAAACTTTATTTTGGTTAGTGGCAAGCATCTGAAACTACTTAAATTATTAATTAACACTAATATTATAAACTAAATCTGAATTAAAATTTTATAAACAACCGATTTGCATCCAAATTAGTAGAATAACTTATTTGGGTGTCTACTAACCTTAGCAGGTCGATCATGCATTCTCTTTGTAAGCCAGGGAAACGCAGTGAACTTATTTAACATTTTTTTTCTCTTGCTTTTCTAGCTACCAAACAGTAAAATGACGAATCACTAAGGGCTCACTTGGAGCGAAGAAACTGATCGTGAGAAATCTGACACTCTTGATCAACTCAGTACATTTAGTCACAAAAAATAACATTACGAATGGGACCACAAAAATCCAACGTGGCCCTCTAACTCCTCTCTCTCTCTCTCTCTCTCTCAATCTATTGAAAACATTATTTATCTATACGAGTGAACAATGTTTGTAATAAAATAATTTTTACTTCGATTTCATTTCTTCAATCCAAACAGCCCTTAATTATCTCTCTCACATGCTGCTCCTCAAGTCTTCAATCCGCCCCCAATTTTCTTTTACAAAATTAATTGTTTATTCTCTGCTGAGCAAATCGCAGCAAAAAGTCCGAGATTCCCACGCCCTGTGAGTCCAACTCCTGGACTTTCCCGCATCCGTTTCCACTGGGAACACCAACCTCCCTCCTCTCTCCCTCCTCCTATTTGCCCCCAACTGGGCCCCGCCGACCCCTGTCCAGTCAACGGCCCTTTGACCAAACTGAACCCAGCCCCAGGCAGTTAACCACACCCCCCAATCCCCCACCATCCACTCCACCAAACATGAATCTATTATTTAATTAATTAATTTAACCTAATCGTTAATTAGCGGGCAGTTATTAAAGTTACTTGCTCCTCTCCCAACCCTTAGCTTGCGTTGCATGTGAGCCAGCTGCTCCATTCCTCTTGTCATGACGTGCTCGCTGTCGTTTTCTTCTGTCCCCCCATCCGAACTTTTCCCGAATTAATGAACCAAGTACAAAACAGATGCGACCAGCATTCGTCAGGGACCGCTGCGGGCCGCTGAGCTCAAATTGACCTGCAGGGGGAGTGCAGTTTCGCGGGTTCGGGGGGTGAAGCTATCACCACAATGCCGCTTTCGTGTTTGGGTTTAAATCATTTTACTCCTTTTTCAAAACATTTTCGGGATGCGACAAAGTGGACGTGGTATTTGACTACGTGACAGTGACGTCTCTCTCTGGATCTCGAATCTGGACCGTCCGATCCCCCCCGGCCCACGAGCCCGGCAATCAGTTACGCGGTGGGCCCCGCGCAGCGCCTTGGAGCCTTATGCGGGTTGACAAGAATGCCCCGCTCCACTACCGACCCTTGCCGTAATTTGCGGTGAAGGCGGAGGGCGAATGGGGAAGGAGATCGTTGACCGATTCGCCTCGTTGCTGCCACGTCATTGTATCTTGAGCCACGTGGCTTTGGGCCTTGGAGAAAAAAGCGGCACCAGAAAAAAAATATCAAATAAAAAAACCAGCTGCAGAACTCAGAAGGAAGTCACGCTCTTTTTTACTCAACCTAATTTTTTTGCCCCCTCCCCAGTTAACTTAAAAAATTCCCAAAAAAGAGATCAAGGAGTAGTTAATACAGAGGTAATGAAGACTTCAAAAGTCCGCTTTGTGTTTTCTTCAGACAGGGGCGAAAGATTTCAAATGTGATGGGTAGCGGCGTGTCCCGTCACCTGCAGGGCTGCTTCCGGTCCTCCGCCGATGCCAGCGGTGGGAGTAACCCCGTCGGATTCGCGGAGGGGCCGCTGGATGAAACCCTAGGCCACTCCTTCTGCTACGTCCGCTCCTCCTCCCCGGCCGCCGGCGACGGCGACGGATCGCCGCGATCCTCCTCCGCGTCGGCGGCAGAGGTGGCGTTCAAGGCTATCTCCGGCGCCTCCGTCTCCGCCAACTCGTCGGCGCCTGTCCCGATCTACGACAATGCCAACAAGTCCTCGTCCTCCAACGCGGGATCTCACTTCCGAAGCTCCTCGTCCTTCTCCGCGATCCCCCTCCAGCTCGCCGGAGGCGGCGCCGCCGCCGCTTCCGGGCCTCTGGATCGGGGGTTCTTCCTCTCCGGCCCGATCGAGCGCGGCGGGGCCCTCTCCGGCCCGCTTGATTCGTCGTCCGTCCCCTTCTCGGGGCCGCTGGTGAAGAAGAGGAGGAAGAAGGGCATTTCGGGAAGGATGATGATCAAGAAGGCGTCGTTGTTGAGGAGGAGCTTGTCGGAGAAGAACCGGCCGTGGGTGGTCCCACTGAGGAGCTTTCCAGCGAAGAAGTGCGATCGAGACGAGGAGGGTCAAGAAACTGATGGCGGCAGCGTCCAGTGGGCTCACGGTAAGGCCGGCGAGGACCGAGTCCACGTCGTGGTCTCGGA
The DNA here is from genome assembly GCA_038442645.1 of Agave tequilana. Classification (NCBI taxonomy): domain Eukaryota; kingdom Viridiplantae; phylum Streptophyta; class Magnoliopsida; order Asparagales; family Asparagaceae; genus Agave; species Agave tequilana. The sequence continues at coordinate 25,375 of JAVJIF010033398.1, forward strand.
ATCCCAAAGATGGCTCTTTGTTGGGATTTATGATGGGTTTAATGGCCCTGAAGCCCCCGAATTCCTCGTGGAGAATCTCTACAGAGCAGTATTTAATGAGCTCAGAGGCCTTTTTGGGAAGAAGTTGATGATGAGGAAGAAACTGTGCAAGAAGTTGGGACATTTAAGGAAGATTCAAGAATTGGGAGGAGGTTATGGGAGTTCTTAGCAGAAGATGAGGAAGATGGGGGATTGGAGTTTGCTGGGTCGGGGAGGTTTGCATTCTCGATGGCGAAGTTGAGGAGCGGGTTCGGTAGCTGGAGAAAGGAGGAGAAGCCGAGGGCTGGCCAAGAAGTTAGAGAGAGCAGTGGCAGTAAGAAGAAGAGGAGGAAGGCGGGTCCGGTGAGTGACCATGGATTAGTTTTAAGGGCTCTCGGACGGGCTTTAGAGGTTACGGAGAATGCTTATTTGGAGATGACGGATAGGGCTATGGATTGCAATCCGGAGCTCGCGTTGATGGGTTCTTGCATTTTGGTTGCGTTGATGAGGGATGAGGATGTTTATGTTATGAATTTGGGTGATTGCAGGGCGATTGTGGCACAATACAGGGAAAAGGGAGGGGAAGAAAGATGTGTGGGTGAAATGGAAAGAGGAGATGGGGGAAATGCAGGGGTAGCAGAAATTGAGGCACTAGGGCGAGGGGCGATGGGACTAGCAGCATTGCAGCTGTCTACCGATCACAGTACGAACATTGAAGAAGTAAGATTTTGGGTTTTAAAACATAGTTTGGTTAATTCTTCTGCTTGCATGAGGTCCAATTTTCACAATGCTGATGGCTTACCACTATAGTTGTTCATAGGTCTTCTCAGTGTAAAAATTAATGTTTACATTAATGACTGAATATTCCTTTGTTATGTGCATGCTTTCCTGCATTATTGTTGTTGGTTTCATGAGATGTTGGTTTTCGCAGGAAGTCTTCAGAATAAGAGAAGAACACCCAGATGATGATCAGTGCATTGTTAATGGCAGAGTGAAGGGTCGTCTAAAAGTTACTCGTGCTTTTGGGGCTGGATATCTCAAACATGTATGTTTTCCTATGACAAATTTCCCTTGGTTTGAGTCAGATGATTCAACCTCTGAATGCAGTTGTAGAATAATAAATAACATGGTCTTATTAAAATGTATTATTTAATAAGTTCATGTAAAAGACACCAAAAGATAATTTTTATACATATCATTTATAGGCAAAGGCTTAGTTTCCACTGAGCTTAAATTTTGTCTTGACCATTGATCAATATTGCAACTCACAAATAAATGACGTTAGGAAATAGTTATTGTTTCTAACAATTATGTCATGGTAATAAATTTGTGGGACTGACTCCAGTTAATGATCACATGTTTTTATGATTCTTTCAGTTTTCACTAATCACTTTCTGTTTCTATGTCTATGTCTGTGCAGCCTAAGTGGAATGATGCATTACTAGGAATGTTCCGAAATGAATATATTGGAAGCAAGCCTTACTTATCCTGTTTGCCTTCGCTTTGCCACTATAAACTGGGTGCAAATGATCAGTTTTTGGTCCTTTCTTCTGATGGCTTGTATCAATACCTAAGCAATGAAGAAGTTGTTCTATATGTTGAAAGTTTCATAGAAAGGTTTCCGGATGGGGACCCTGCACAAAGTTTAATTGAGGAGCTTCTCTTCCGCGCTGCCCAAAAAGCTGGTAAGACTATTTTCCTAGAATTCTCTTTCTTTTTTCTCAAAAAAGTAAATTAAACAGCCTTTTCTAATTTTCTTAGTGCTTTGCCACCGAATTGTATACAATGGGATGATAATATTGTCAGATTAGCTTTCAGAACTTTTACTTATATCATGCTTGAACCTGAACCAGTAACCCTCTCCTCACTTCCCGTATAAATGTTGAAGTATAAACACAAATCCAATAGTTGACAGTTTGGTTATTCATACAGGTTGTTGCTAGTAATGCAAATCCAGGTTTGTTTTATAATTTTATTTGTTGAATGTTCAATTCAATTAAGGGTGAAGTAATGCAATTTGTCCTTCCATGTAACACAAACTTCATAACATTGTTTATTCTAGGTCTGGTGCTTCTCCTTATTTTTGTTTGATTATACTTTCCTCTTTGTTTTTTCTAATTGCTTCAGATTGTTCTGATTTGCAAGAATATACATTGGATTATGATCTTAATCATCTTGATCAAATTAGGCAACTTGAACTCAAAAATGTGCAAGATGCTTTGTTTTGGCAGGTGCCATACTAAGCCTGAACGTGAAATCTGAACTTGCATGTAGTGTAAGGTTGAAAAATGGGGGGACTTTAAGCATATGCTTTGATAAGGTTAAACTCAGCCCATTTCTGCTGCTCCAGATATCCCCATATTTCTGAGATACTTGGAAAAGATATCTCGTGTGAACCCTGTTTTAAATATTGGCCGAGATATCGTCCGATATCTCATTTTTTGCCTGCTATCGATACGATATGGAAAATCGTTCGCCATATCGTTTGCAACAAAAAATGACTGATATTTGAAATATTGGCCGATAAATCGCCCGATATCGGTCGATAAATCACCTGAAATATCGCCCGATATAAAATAACTTATTTATTGCGCGACTGCGTGCAAATGTACATTATTTTTTACTGTCTTTATATGCATATTACATCATTTTTATTAGATAGATGATATCTATGATACTAAACTAACTTTTAGTTATCAATATTTCATTATATATAGTGTTCGATATGAACGCCCGATATGTGTGCGTATCCCCGATATCGCCCTCGATATCCGATACGAAAAACCCCTATCCGATACGATCCCGATATCCGGCATTTAGAACATTGTCCGTTTCATATTTAGACCCTTTGGCAACATATTCAGTCTTCAATTTTTGGAATTTTTGTGTGCGGTGCATAAAGTGGGTGAACAGTTAGCCTAGGTGAGATCTCTTAATTATTAATTTCTCAATTCAGCTACTCTCCAAGTCTGAGACAATGTGTTTATGTAGAAAACTAAAAGGCGGGTTCTTTCTAAGACTCGAGGACGAGTGTTCTCCAATCAGGAGGGAATTGACGAGGACATGAAGGCCTATTTGGGAAAAAAAATTTTAGCTGTCTTTTATTTTCTTTTAGTAGTCTTCTATTTTCTTTTATTTTCTTTTATCTCAGGCACGAGTAGTGCACGTGGCCTCTTTTCTATATACTCTTGTAGTTCGCTTCAAATAAATGGATGATTAAGTTATTGAGAGATTGGAACCCTAATGGGGGTTCTTTTGAATCTTTATGTGGCAGGCATGAACTCGGAGGTGATTCTCTTAAGTGTGAGGCTCAAATCCTTACCTCGGGTGTGATACCCCAAATATTATTCTTCCCTAGTTTCCACAAATCCTAAATTAGTTCATCACAATCCCACCACAAACCCTAGTTCCCCCTTTCGTTCTGTGTCATTAACTTTTCACCAAAAGGACGCCATAGAAAAAGGAACAAAGTGAATGGTATAGTTTTGAATGTTTAACTGAACCATTGCATCCGACTAAGTTTTCAAGGCTTGCTAATTGATAGAGAAGTGCCCTATGGAGATTTTGGAAAGCAACAAAGAAATCTAACTAATCAATTATCAAATAAAAAAAAATATCAGAGAACTGATCTGGAAAAAGAAAAAGAATTCCAAGAAACAAGTGGTCATGGAACGGAAAAGGTAAGATAAGATACATAAATAATTAAATACCTCATGCAAAAATGCCTTTGTTCTACTATAAGGAGAAAAAAAAAGTCAAAATAACAATACAGAAATGGTGGTTGCAGTATAAGTGTCTTAGCAGTCCTTTTTCTTTTTGGAGGAAACGAAGTGTGTTGGCGGGTATTATATGAACCCAAGTGTCACATAAATATATATTAAATCCCCATTAGAGAATGAAATCTAAATAGCATTTTATGGGCAGCCCAGAATGAGGTATACAATTTTCAGTACAAGAAACTTAATAGGCATTACAACAGAGTAGTACAGAATTTTATCAGGTAACAAATTACTCCTTTATCTCATAATCTTATACAAAGATGAAAGTCAAGCTCCTAAATTAAAATATTTAAGACAGTACTGTGGCACTTTGATTTGGGAGTTAATCTTTGTAATAGAAATTAAATATTTTGGTTGACAGAAATTACTTCAGAAGGAAAACGCACTAATTCAGCTAAAAAACAGACTGCTGAGCCAACAAAAGAAAACGTAATAAAACTATTGATCATTTTTCTAATAGGCAAAACTTTTGGAGTAGGTGCCCTTATGCCAATTGGGGCTTCTTATATTTATAATATTTGTGCGTGCATAGTTCGTGGAGTATAGTCTAAGTAAGCGGTGGTTTGCAAGGAAGAACAATTGTAGCCTTGGTGGTATCTGACTTTCACACTGCAGTTTTAGTGGAGAAATATGCAACCAGACCTTTTGTGATATATTTCTGTTAGCATCTGTCATGTTTCGTGTATGCGTGTCTTAGACAAGGAATAAAAAAGTTGCTTGTACACACAATTTACATAAGATAAGGCCTGAGGACAATAGTAGTATACAGTCAACCTGACAAATTTTTGCAATGCAGACTCTGGACCATCATTTTTTATATATAGCCTGCAGGAATTTTCTTAGAAATTGAGGGAGGGAGGGAAGGAGGCTTAGAAATTTTCTAGGGAACATTTTCCTATGCTTATTATAGCATAGTGAACCATAATTCACATCTATTTAAAATGATCACATTTTCTTAGAAGCCATGTGAGTACCAAAAACATCAGAAAAATGAGAAATTTGATTATAAGTTTGTTATGCAAACTTCTCTTTTTATTCAAACTTCTCCTTTCCAATACCTGGTTGCTTATGCAATATTTAAAACAGTCTTCAATCACGGATGAGGTGTGGTTGATTACATGTGATTCCCATTTTCAGCTCATAAGATATAATAAGCATTAATCTATATATCATTTGCAACAATCACAAAAAAAACAACTAAATAGTAAGATTTACCGTGTTTGACATGACTTGGCTCTCGGTTATTATACCAAGTCCAACTGGTGTGAAATAGTTGCATGGTTTCGGTATTGTACTAACTATACCGAGTATGATGAATTTCTTGACATCAGAGTAAGACCTTTCCGATTTCACTTGGCATCGGGTCTCTCTTTAATCATACACATGGAAATGCTTGTTTTACATTAACTTGACATCAGATATCTTTTCATATAACTACATGGTAATTTTCGATTATTCTCACCTGCAGGAATGGGCTTCTCTGAGCTACTGGACATACCGCAAGGAGATCGAAGAAAGTACCATGATGATGTAACAGTTATGGTCGTATCACTGGAAGGAAGAATATGGAAATCATCAGGAAAATATGTGTGACACGCTTGGAACACAGTGGACCATTCTACCAAACAACTACAAGTGCCTTCAGCATATTGCTGATTCACCTCTTGATCTTATCAGAAGAGAGAAGCCTGTTTTTCATGCCTGTTCAAGCTCAGGCTTCGACTGACCAGTACCAAATACTAAAAGCTCGACGGCCAAGCCATTGGCTTTGTCCTTGTAAATGTTGCCCATAGAGGAGAGGGAAATATTGGTTTTGGGGTGGGGATAAAAGGGTGAACGTCTTCCCATTGGTAGTGCATAAATTGTTTCATTTTTCTATTCTTCTCTCTTTTAGCTAGGTACTTAGAAATGCAGAGTTCTTGTTGCTAGAGCAGACTTGTGTATTTTGTTGCGAGTGTTCAGTTGCAGTAATCAATACAAGGTCTCTTCTTTTTATTCTTCAAATCTCTACTTTTTTTTATGCCATGCTACAAACTGCAGAATGTGTTGTTTTGATGAAGAAGAGATGAACATACAGGTCGGTCAGAAATGGTAACTTTGAAAAACCTTATATGATGAACTTCGCATTTAATCTGAGTTGATTTTACAGTTCAGGGGAAACAAAGATACTGCTGCTCTCTGAGGCAAAAAACAAAAGTACTAATCTTGCACTCGTGCTTACAATATAACACTCCCTCTTACAGCAAGGGCAGCAGGTCCAACTCTGGACTGCACCCATGAGATCAAATCCTCTCTCGCAGCAACAAAACTACCAGGTCTCAGCTCATCTCGTCTGAAAGGAGCAGCCAACTTCTTCAGATGTGAAGCAAAAGCAACAGGTAATCCCTGCGAGAATCTGTGAGTTCCAGCACCAGTATGAACACAGAAATTCTCAGGCAACGCTTCCTTGTTCTCGACAAGAGTGGATAAACTCTTCATCCACTCTTCGAAAGCAGTATTTGCCGCACCAACAGAGAGCGATCGCAGGTTTAAAGACCACTCGTCCGAACTCTTTGCATGCAGACCAGGATACAGTCCATAAAGATTTCCGAGGTACAAAATCTCATTAGCCCTTTGAGAAGGGAAGCTTCTGTTTCTACATATATCTATCAAGCAGTTGCAAAATGGCCTCCTCACTTCAACATTTGCTTGATTCAGTATCCCTCGAAGCTCCTCTTTGATCTGATCAAAGCTAGTTTCTTCTTTGCCAAGCATCTCGACTAAATGAACCAGCCTGGGATTTGCCTTCTCCAAGCAAGCCAGAACAGCGTCCATCTCCCCTTGTTCGCACAAAGCAACGACCGATAGCAAACAGCCGCAAAGACGGTCATCAGGCTTGACACCTCTCTCCAACGAGGTCTCAAACACCCTCACGGCATCTTTCACCCTGCCTGCCTTTGCTAGGCATTGAATCAAACAGGTGCAGCTCATCACATTCGGCTCAACTCCGCTCTCCAACATCTCTTCGTACAACTCCAATGCCCTCTCTGCCTTCCCTCCGCTCCCGTAGATATTAATCATCGCCGTATAGCTCCAGTTATCTGGTCGCCCACGGCCCTTCCTCTTCTTCATATCCTCAAACAACTTCTCAGCTTCCTCCTCGAGCCCAATATCCGCGCACATACTCAACAATGTGTTGTACAGAATGAAATCCATCGGCCACTTGTTCGCCCTCATCCTCTCCCAAAGCTCCAACGCGTCCTTGCTCCACCTTGCCTTGCCATAAATCTTGATCAGAGCAGTCAGAGTCTTCTCGTTCGGTGACAACCCAGCCGACACCATCTCCTCAAACAAGCTCCTCGCGAGCCCGGGCTTCCCGGCCTTGCCCATTGCTTCCAACAACGTGTTATACACAACAACATTTGGCTTCACCCCGAGAATCTTCATCTCGCCAAGAACATACTGAATCCCATCATAATCCCCGGCCTCGCCGAACATCTTAGCGAGCACCGAGAACGCGACTGGGTCAGGCTTCCACCCACCAGCCTGCGCCCGCTCGTACAAGGCAACCACCTCCTCCCGCTTCCCCAGTTTAGCATACACGTCGAGCACCGCCGAGTAGGTTACCTCGTCAGGCATCACTCCGGTCCTGTACATCCTCTCGAACCACTCGATGGCCCGGTCGAACTGCCGACATTTCTTCAAACAGGTGATGACCGTGCAGTAAGTGACATTGTCAAGCTCAATCTTTTCATCGAGCATCTGGTAGGCGAGCCTCTCGACGAGCTCGTACTGCTTCCCTTGCCTCAGGGACTTCATGGCGACATTGTAGAAGATGGTTTCGAGGGGAATAAATTGTGGGTCTTGAGCCAGAGGAAGAAGTGGTAGGAGTTGTGCCACGGGCGGAGGGTGTTGAGGAGGAGGAGCGCGGTGTCTTGGGACGGTGCGTCGCCGTCGGGGAAGGCGTCGGAGAGCTTGGCGGTGAGTTCGTCGGAGTTGGAGCAAGCTGAGAGGGAGCGGGAGAGGAGGGAGAGGGGCTTGAGGTCGGGGTTGTGGGAGTAGGGGCGGCGCTTGTGGCGGTCGAGGGAGAGGACGGTGGGCTTTGGGCGGGAGGGGTTGACCCATGTGGGCTTGGGCTTGGTGGGGGGCTGGGGCTGGAGCTGGGATTGGGCAGTCTTGAGGAAGGTGAGGGAGAGGGGTCGGAGCTGGTCGGAGAGAGATGGATTCGAGTCCTGGTTCCGGTCTGGGTTTTGGGTCGGAGGGGCTGGGCTGGGGATTTGGCGGCGGAGTTGCAAGTGACGGTGAGGGGGGTGGTGGTGGTGGTGGGGTTTTTTGGGGTTGAAGAAGAGAAGAAGGAGAAGGAGGTAACAGATGCAGCAGGGAATGAGGCCATTGTAGAGTGAGAGAAAGAGATCGAAGGTCGAAGAAGACGGGGGATAAATATCTCTTCAAGTCTCAGGGTTTGTGGATAGATAGAGATTCAGGGAAACGAAGTCCAATAAAGTTTGGGATAGATTTATATTTTTTACAGGAAAAAGACAAAAAAATTTTCGGTAAGATCCACCGCAGTGGAGAGCCTTAACCATGTGTGGTAACAGGAAGCCCGAAGGCTGATCCCGTCCCTGTCAGGGGAGATGCCAACCGTCTCTCCTTTCAACGAACACGCCCCATTCTATAGGCTAAGACAATATATAGAGCTCATATTTCCAGGTCATAGGCGATGTGGGACTAAAATGCTAATTTTGTTACAAGATGCCGGGAGTTTAGCTTATCGTATATAATTGAATATTAAGAACTAAAACAATTAGAACTTCATCGCAACGGGAAGAAAGGGAAGGCCACAGCTGCTATCGGGTAAGGTTGGGCGCGACCCGATTTAGTTGCATCCATGGAATTGACACAGATCTAGGGGTGGCAGACGGGTCGCGACCCGTCAGACCCGACCCGACCCGAAGTTAGCGGGTATGGGTTTGGGCTAATTGGGTTTGGGTCATAATCGGGTCGACCCATCTGACCCGATTATTAAATGGGTCGGGTCGACCCGAACCCGCCAGACCCGCTTGACCCGCCGACCCAATTATTCTCTCTCCTCCTCGGCCTCCTCCTCCCCTTGGATCTCCTCCACCGCCGCCCAATTTTGAACATGTGACCTCTAGTGTATGAGTTTAGTGTGATGACCAACCATATCACCAAACAATTTAATAAAATAGCGTAAAGAAAATGTATTTAAGGCTTAATAATCGGGTCAAATGGGTCGGGTCGGGTCGACCCGATTAAGTCTGGGTCGGGTCTGGGTCTGAATTTTTGACCCATATAATAAACGGGTCGGGTCGACCCGACCCGATTATTATATGAGTCGAGCAGTAATTGGGTCGGGTCGACCCGACCCGACCCAATTGCCACCCCTACACAGATCTAACTTTTGCACCAGAGTCTTACCTCCTCAATATTCGGGTTGGATCCGGGTTTGGATCGGCGCTATTTGCACACTTCGAGTCCCATAAGAATCTTTAAAAAAAAATATTTCAGCTTCACAACTTTATCCATGTCTTGATCACTTTTTATACTTGCTTCAAACTTTATATTAAGTTAAGTTGTAATTTATTTACAAATAAAAGAGAAATCAACTATATATCTCACTGTTAGTTCTTCATTTGTCTCTTATATTGATGAAAAAATAACCAACTATCTTCTCTTTAATAGTTCAAAGGCCTCTTTAAAATAAATAAACATTTGATAATTGTTGCTATTTTCAATAAAGTAATACAGCTAAGAAATAAGGGATAAAATCAAAATAATTTATTCATTAATATCTTATGTGGGTTATTTATTTATTATTTATAGTTGTATATATCTGTATTTAATTGACAATAACTTTTATTTTATTAGGATAATTAGAAAAATTAAAAAAAGGGAGAGGTTAAGTCTTAAAAAGAGTGAGGATACTATAATTTAGGATCTTATAAATATCTAGATAATTTCTTTATTAGGAAGTGTATCTTCTAGTTGTTTTCAAATTTTGAGTATATAAAGAAAATTATCATCTATTCAAATTCCTAAATTTTAGGTGTGTAGTTATTCTTTATCTTTTCTTTTCCTTTTTTTTTTTTCCTGCTAAGCATTCCCCTAATATTTCTTATTTAGAATAATATCAGAAAAATTAAAACTTTTCAATAAAGAAAAATCTTTAAAGAAATTGATAATAGTAATCTTTATATTATAGTAGCACTTTTGTTTGAGATTTAACAACAGTCATACCATTTACACGAACTCAATAAATCGATTAATAAATAAACAAGAAAAATTTTATTCAAAGTTAAAATGAGAAAAATGGGTTGGAGGGATAATGAAGTCATAATGTAGTTAAAAGATTGAACCGTGAAGTGGAAGGGGATATTTGGTTTATTTTTGAAATTCCTCCCTCTTATTCGGTGAATTCGAATATCTATATACAGAGATAGACTTGTGTTCTTCTAAAAGGATTTGGGCTTGAATCCTTCCAACTCAAATACAACCTTCAACATTCGAATGCAAGATCCACTCCTTTGAATTTGATTTATATTATATCAAGTATTTATAAATTAAAAATCAAGTGTTTTGAATACTTTTTGTTCATGCATCAAGTAGGAAAAAACGGACGGCCGAGTTAATTAGTTTAGTGGTGTATAATATTTGAAACCTAACAAAAATTAGTTTGTTAGTATTTTTAAATGTTTAGATTATAATCAAATGGCTGGATCGAGAATTTGTATGTCTAAAGACATTGATCTAACCAACTCACTACTTTCTGTCCATTTTGCGCCGCTTGATGGAGGGGCAAAAAGTATTCAAAACACTTGATTTTTGGTTTATAGATACTTGAAATAATATAGATCAATTTCAACGGAGTGGGTCTTATATTCGAATGTTGGAGGGTTGCATTTGAGTTAGAAGGAACCGGACTTAAATCTTTTTGGAAGGACACAAGTCTATATATATATATTGCATTTGGTATACAGAAATTCACTTAATAATCCAAACTCTCATGCAGATTCATGTAGGGCGTGTTTGGTTGCAAGGAAGCGGGCGGAAGTAAGAAAATAGGGAAGTATAATTGCTCACTTTCCTATCTATCCAAACACTGGAAAAGAAAAATGAGAAAACCTTTTTTCCTTTTCTCTTTTCCTTTTTACACAATTACTTCCTCACTTTCAGGATGCTACAGTTAATTTTGTGGTCATGTAAATCTCATTTATAATAAGTTGTAGCTCAAAACAGTTAATTTTGTGGTCATATAAATCTCACTTGCATGCTAATTACAATTCAATTTTTATTTTTCTTAATTATTTTTTATTTTAAAATTATTTTGCGATCAACTTTGTGATCAACTTTGTGGTCAACTTTTTCACTTTCACTTTCACATTACCATTCAAACACCGGAAAAGACATATCATTTTTCAAACCACACTTTTCAACAACATTCAAACACTGGAAAACTCCTAACCAATTCCCAAGTTCCAAAGGGAACTATCACTACTTCCTCTCTTCTTCACTTTCTCGCCTTACCAAACGGCGCTGTATTTGCATAACCGCACCCAAAATTGTCAGGAATGTTGGACTCCTATCATTAGCACATTTTCTTGTTTTGTGAGAATGTGATTTCTTTGTGATAAGCACTTATGATACATTTGCACATTGTGAAAATCCATTAAAAAAAATCATAAAATTGGCATTGAACTCCTCTCTTTTCAGGTAATTTAGGGGAAATCTCAAATATAAATTTATTTTCGTCTCAGCCTCAATTCACGTCAATCACGTGGTCAATTTCAAATTAGACCATATCGTGTAACTAACTCATATTTTTTTCTTTTTCAATATACCTTTTTTTAAGATCTAGTCGATTAAATTTTTTTTTGGCTTTTTTTTTATCTATTCTCTTCATCATCTTCACGGATCTCGCTGATCTTCTTCATCAATCATCTCGTGATGGATTTGATCATTTTCTTGTTCGTTTTTGTGATAATCTTTGAGATCTTTTGATTTGGTTTCTGCTAGATGATGACGTTTTCGTGATCATTTTCTTGTTCGTTTTCGTGATAATCTTTGAGATCTTTTGATTTGGTTTCTGCTAGATAATGATGTTGAAATAGTCGCAATCCTTTTGTGTGAGGAATGTTACTCAAGGACTGTGATTCGTGACCTCATTTCAATTTTGGGAAAGCTAGGCTTTTAGAGTGGAGGTTACACAGTGAGAGAAGAGACGGTGGCAATTCTCATAATAAGGACCGCGATCATGGTCGCAGTCATGATCGCAGTCCTCATTAAGCGCTCTAAAAAAATAAAGTGAATATGAAAATAACATTTTTTATGTGAGCAAGTCCTTTATATGAGGATTGTGACTCGCAATCCTGAAGTCGCAGTTGCAGTCGAAGTTCTCCAAAGTCCCAGTTCTCACAAAGTTTATGTTGTAGTTCTCATAAAATTATTATAAAGTCGCAGTCTCGAAGTCACAATTCTCACAAAGTCACATTGACAATTGTGTAGCGCTTTCAGTTGCGATCGTGATCATGCTTAAAAGTATAAATGGAGATATTTTAGTTTTTTGCATTTTTTGGTAATTAAACCACTAGTCAAACATGTGTTTGTAATATAGTGTCCGCAAAAAAAGTTGAGGTCTAGGTGAAGAAAAAATTATAATTGAGGTTTTACATAATTAAAGTGTACTATAGTGGTTTCGGCCCAACCTCCCCCCCCAACCCAAAAAAAAAAAAAAAAAAATCCCAAAATGTTTTATTGGTTTTCTTCGTTCTTCCTTATTTTTCAACACAATGACTACTATCTCTATTACCATCATCATTGTCTCATCTTGCTGCAACCGCAGTTACTAACACCGACATCCATTGCCATTGCACCAACACCACCACTACTACTGTCGCCGACTATTAGTGTTACCCCTCGCATCCTCTTCCACACTTTTGTTGTTGCCACCACGACACCACCTATAGCCACTACCACTACTCTATTCTCACTCTCATCCATCATTATCACCACCACCACCATGAACCGTCATTTATATCGTCACCACCAACACAACTCATCATCGTTGCCACCACCAACTTTTAACTCTACTATCGACTATTGCCACTACAGCTACCACCACCATTTTATCCACAATGTCAACCACCACCATCACCGCCGCCGCCACCCGCTACTGCTGCCACCTCTCTTCCAATTCTTTTCTTAGAATTCGAACTACTATCAAGAGTAAATAAGAGAAAGGCTTCACATATTCCATGTTTTGTCCCGTAAATTTGTCATTTGATAGAATGAATACATTTGCAAAGCTGAATCTAAAAGCTTAATCCGGCCCTTTGTAAATATTTTTCGCAAAATCCCTCTTTAATATTTTTTTTAATTTTACTATATCTTATCTTAGTTTAAAAAATTAACTCAGAAGTTAAAAATATGAAATTTGCCACGAGTCATTTGACATCCAAATTGTATCCGAATGATCCACTTCATTGATACTTTAGTGGTTAAAAAGTAGGAAAATTTGCTTCTAGCTCCTCATGAAAAGATTAAACTTCCAAAAACTCCCTGTTGCTTAAAATATTACCAAAAACTCCTCCAGTACAGTTTTCCTATTTTCTAGGTCCTCCTGTATGCCAACCCGTAGCACATTGGTCGTTAGGTAGGGTGGAATGTCGATTCTGCCCTTCCCTGCCTTTGCGATAGTTTGCTTCGTCGTTTCCCCACATGTCTCGTCATAATGCTCCCCGAGTAAAAAGCTATATTACGGTGTCATTATAACAATATACAGGCGATTTTTTTTTTCTTTCTTCCCCCAAAAATTCCCTCCAAAATTTGACCTCTTCATCTTCGATCTCTCAACAATCCCCAAAATTTGCCAACCTCTTTATCTTTTTCATTCTCTCAGAAATTCTTAAAATTATGCCAACAATTTTTTTCGTTGCACCTTAGTTCGTCTCAAACTTCCATTCAATGTCTGATCGGAGTGCTCAACCGATCATGGACGACCTTACTCTTTCGACGCATACGGAGCCATCAATCAATGACGTTATAGCTGATGCAGAGAAGAGAATCAATGACATGCTCTGTAGCTTGCGAACCTCCCAATCTCAATGCAAAGGAGATTGGGTTCGTCTAACTCAGTGGGACCTAACAACTCAGCTCAATCTCAAGGAACGTGAGGCTTTGTAACATTTTCTAAAGCTGCCAGTGATGAGGTGGTACTTCTATATATGTCCATCTTATTCAGTTTATGTCAATTCTATAATTATTTATCCAACTATTTGAATTTCTGTCCAACTTTTTAAATATCTTTCCAACTATTCCCCTGATTTAAGTCAATTGACAAAAAAAATCAGGCCACAATTTGTTTGATCATGGAGAGACATATTCATGACTTAACAAGACCTTTTGTAGATCCTCCAGGGTTCTATGCTTGAGGACAATGTGAATTTTCTTCTTTTTAGCTTATTCTGTCCAGCTTTTGCTTCTGTTTGCCCTTTTAATTTGTTTATTATATTTTAAAACTATCTTTGGTAGATGCTTGGTGTCTTGCTTGGGAGGGATATGATGCGACAAATGGACAGCTAACATGAGGAGTAATATAGAAGAGTTAGAATAGTCCTTCCCTGATTCTCTGTAAGTATATTTTGTCTAACTTTTATATTTTTTGTCTAACATTTATTTTTTATGTCCAACTAAGCAGTTTTTGTCCAACTTTTGTACTTTCTGTTCAACCTTTGTACTTTTGGTCCAATTTTAAAATTTTTGGTCCAACTTTTCTTTTATCTTGTAGAACATCCTGAAGTACCGGGACAAGGAAGAGCAGAATCGGCTTTTTCTCAATTATGTGGAGCATATGTTGGCGAAGACTGATCGATTCTTTTGTTTCCTTTCTGCAGTGACTTACGTTGGCACTTTATCAAGGTTGACTTCTCCAGGGGAGATTGGCCACTATAGCTCTTTCTCTCACAAGAAGTACATGGGCACTGCCTCCAAAATCATCAAGTGTCTGGAGAGAATGGGTATAACAAAAATTAAAACATTTGTCAAGCGCCTCCCCTACCACAAGTTGGAATCTCGGTAAAAACAGAACAAGTGTTTTCTAACTATACCTCTTTTAGTCAACGTTTTTCATTTTCTGTCTAACTTTATATATTATTGTCTATCATACTCAATTTATGTTTACTTTTATCAATTTTTGTCCAACTTTCTCAATATCTGTCAACCTTATGCTAAATTATGTCTACTTTACAGTTTTGACTATGGTATATTTGTTTATGAGTATGTGAAGGCAATTGTCTGGGGCAATGGTGACCTACATGAAGTTATACCCGTTGGGAAGTCCAAAAGGTGCACCGAGAGGATATATGTGCTTAGCTGCTGGTGGAGGGCCAAGTAAAGAAGTCATCTGTAATACCAGCTGTACCGCTTGTGCGTTACACTCAAAAGTGGCACCTCTCCCAATGAATGGTTACATGAGAAAATAGTAGGCTTTTTGTGTTGTTATGGTGGATAAAAATCGCTTACCATGGATCGAATCCACCACAAGTGTTTTGAGGCGCTCCCCGAGTAATATCTGACAGAACACCTATGTGAAAGAATACTTTTCAGATAAGGAGCACTGGTGCGGTGTCGACCTAAGACCCTTGGGTATGAGAATCAGTAGGTCGAATGGTAGGAATGAGTGGCAGAGAAAAACTGCCGGTGTGGTGGAAGGGTAGACTAGCACAGGGGAACTGCTAGTGTGGTGATGGACTGGAATAGGGAAATTTCCAATGTAATGGTGTATGCGTGCGGTCTGAGAATTAGGGAAGCGGTCCTCTTCACCTAGGAGAATAAAGATCATATATACCTAATAAGGATATCGTTCATGGAGGCAGAATTTTAGGCATGCTGTAACTGCATGATCTTCACGTGCAGAATTTGTTATAACGGCTGTGATTATTGGTGCTGGCTGGTGGGATCGCATGCCGAGGAATCTGTCATTGTTCATAACTGCCCACGCTGATAGGAGTGTTACATGTTATGCATGTGGGGGAGGAAGATGTTGCTTGAGTATCAGCGGAGATCTTTGATGATCAATTGTTGGAGCTTCCGGTTTGGAGTTGAGGCCTTCAGGGTGGGGAGAACATCATAGTGAAAGGGACCTCAGAATGGTCAAAGGCAGCTCAGGAATGGAAGGGTCTTCGATATGGAGGATGGCTTCAGAAAGGTCGGATATGATGGAGGCTGACTTCGAGAAAATTGGATGTGGCGAAGGTTGACTTTGGGAAGGTTTGATGTGGCAGAAACTCTAGGTTAGACTCTGAGAGTTGTGGACTTCTCAAGGAAAGTTCTTGGTAGCTGAGACACGCGTCATCATCTTGATGAGGGTCAAATTTTGACCACTATAGATACCTCTCGCTTTCCTACTTATCAGAGTCTGCAGAAGAGAAGTCAGGGAAGCGAAGATATTCGGGGTGGATGCTTTAAAACTCATCATGACGTTCGTCGAATCACTCCGGTTCACTGTGAATTTTCTGAAATTAATTGTTGGTACACAGCTAGCTGCCAATTGTCACATCAAGAGGCTGAAAGGTTGTGCCCTACATCTTTTTGAATCTTGATGCCATTATGACTGGGATTGTAGGGTTTTATGGTTTTGATGGAGACGGTCGATCTTCTGCTTTTATTATTGATCAAAAATTTCGGGATTACGAGCTGACTTTTCAGGAAGCAAAATTTTAATTGGAGGCGATTTAGCTTCTCGTTCGTCTATAAATAAAGAGATTTGTGGGAGGAAGTCACTTCTGTCATCATAAAAAAAAACTCTTACTTTAAAACTCTAATTTCTTTTCTTAATGCGCTGCCATGTTGTCCTTTCATTTTTTCATCAAATGAAGGAAGGCGAAGGAGAGGGAGGAAGATAAGAAAATGGCGATCGGGCTCTCTCTTCTAGGGAGTCTGGAAAGTGTGTCGCATTAGTCATCGTGAAAGGACTGTTATGACATATTAATCATTGTGACATGGTGCCGTTATTTAGGAGGACTGGTAGGATTCTTGCTTCAACTGGATTTAGGTGATTTGATTTCCAGATTGCTTGGTCTTGGGCAAGTAAGCTTTGACCTTGAGGCAATCGGCCTCCTTCCTGATGGCGTGTATGAGAAAGAGGGAGAGGAGCCCATCGGCTGGGCGCGCCAGTGAATTGCTTCTCACAATAGGGCTCGAAACTCTTCTTCAGAACACCTCAGAGGGGATATGATACCATCACCTTCTTGTATGTCTTGCATGCCTCAGTCTTGTCGGGCACCGCTGTCTCCCTCTCACAGAAATTCCTAGGAGCCCAATTCATTCTTTTTCCAAGTGCAAGGGGGATGGTCTACAAGGCAGAGAGGAGAAGGTCTTCCACATGAGGAGCCTTCATTTTTGTGAAGGAATCTCCAGATCGTCTTTTCTCTGATTTTGGGATCTCCGGATAGTGGCACGAACAATGAGATAGTGTCTCCTGATAGGTATTCCTTGGGGTCATACCCTCGGAGTTTGGAGGTGAGGCTGAACGTAGTAGCCAGTTGGATGGATCGGATTTGCATCATCTATATTTCTTTTCAAAAAAATGTAAACATAGGTACGTCAAAGAGATTTGTATTACTCTTGTCAGATTTAATCTAATACATTTAATGGATATAATCTAATACAATTAATGGAATGTATTCGGAATGGAAAGATCTTTGGAAAAGGAAATATATATTTTTTGAATTAAAATGGTTGTTCAGATCTTGCCTAGTTTGTTTTTACCATTGGCTTTTTTGGAATTGATATGACCATGCCTTTTCAGAGTGTTGATTTCTATCGTTGGTATTGTTAGTTGGATATGGAGTGATTTGGTGAGTTTGCGCTGTTATTTCCTAGTGGAGGAGATCCCATCAGCGACACTTGCAAACTTTAGGCCTCCGCGTAGGGAAATTCTAGTAGTGGAGTTGGGTTCATAGTTGCTTTCGAGTGAAAAAAATCTCATCAATGGAGCTGTGAGCTTGAACTCTGATAAGGAAAAATTCCTGCAATAGAGTAGAGACTCCAAGCGGGAGTAGAACCCACAATAGAGAGTTTGGTTGCCCGCAGGCTAATCGAGAGAGAGCCCGTAAGCTAGAGCCTGCGTTGCCATCTCCGATGGGGAAAATCCTATCAGCGGGACATGCAAGCTTTGGCTTCCGAGTGGAAAAAAATCCCAACAGTGGAAGGACTGAACCCGAGTGGGGGAAACCCATCAACGGAGTTGGGATCACAATCGTCTCCGAGTGGGAAAAATCCAATCAACGGAGCGGCTAACTTGGCAGGACTGCAATGGTTAGGAGTAACAATATAATTTTATTCAACACTGAAATAAAATACATGGAATTGAGACACAGGGAGCATCAAGATGAAGGTACTGCTCTGTCTATATAGGCAGGATTGGATCACTCAACCGCTTGTACTGAGTGATTGCATGTTGTGGTTGAGTAGGAGGCAAAGTACTCGACTGTTCAGATCACACAACTGCTTTGAGAGTGAGGATGTATTTTTTGAGGAAGCTGGCAGATGAGCTTTTTCAGACTTCTAGAGGCTACAACAGTGAATGGTCTTGTGCCCCTTACCATCGTGGTAAGAGCAGAACTCTTCTGCTCCGGGGCGTGTGGGATCGTACTGCATTGGTTTCGAAGGTCTGACGCATGGTTGATCCTTGATGGTGCTGAAGACCTGGTTGTTGGGGAGCCTCAGCAGGGTAAAGTACTATCCTGCTCTGAAGGCTCAAAGTAGATCCAGATAGAGAATCAAGAACACTAACTTCTTGAAGGCGGGTTGCCCCCGGTTCTGGCCGCTGGCATGGGTCAGATTCTTGCATTGTGAGTTCATCTTCTCTCAGTTATTGTTGCATTTAAGAGAGTGGTTGACTAAACTTTTCATGGCCTTCTCCAATTCAATATAAGGTTGGGCCCGGGACAAGACTTTACTTATCCATGTGAGATCATGCTTCAGCAGGTGCTTGAACAGGGGGTGAAAGATCTGCAATCCCACTGATGAATGCAGTGTAGATACATCTTCACCGTAGTTGAAAACCTTGGCAAGCTGGCTCTGAAAACAACTGATGTAGGACTTAAGATTGTCACTCTACCTTAGGTTGATAGAGAAGAGATAATAGTTGTTCTTCTTGGCTTCTCATCGGGAGGTGTATTGTGTGAGAAATGCCTCACTTCCTCGAAGTTGTCGAGAAAATGCAGCGACAGGGAGTAGAACCAATATGAAGCCATACCTTTCAGGCTAAATGAAAAGGTTAGGCACATGAGCAGATTGTTGTAGGTGTAGATCACCATCTTGTCTCGAAAATATCTAATGTGTTGAATAGAGTCACTTACTCTGAAGTACTAGCCGAATGCTGGAGTTAAGAACTTCCTTCGGAACTCACACTCTAGGAGCTCTTTGGAGAGAAAGGATTCGGAGAGTTTGGTAGCTGAAAGTGTTGATCGGTTATGGAACTGCAGCTTAGCCTTCTCGATCCATCTTTGGATCAACTCGTCAAGGACTCAGATGTCAGGAGATTCTTCGATTCCAAACTCGCTTTCCGACTGCGTCTGATATGGGTGTTTTGGAGGGCAACAATTTGGGCCTAGAGTTATTCATTAACCTCAATACCTCCTGTTCGCATATGAGATTCTTGTGGTCGAGAGCCACTTGCTCTAGATTGCGGTCTTACTAGACATACTGCTCCTTCATCTGCTCTTTCATGTCAGTGAGCATCTAAAGGATTCAACCTTCGTACAATGGCTTTGGTTGGACAATGGCGGCTGCCCCCTACGATGAGGAGGAGCCTATATCGTTGGCGGTATGTTGTTGTTCGGTAGCAGGTGGAGGGATATTGCCTCTTGATGATAATTTTTGACATGGCACCATTGAGGTGACAGTCTGCTTTCTTAAGTCATAGGTACTAAGAAAGAGGCTTTGAGGAAGGTTTTGGGTTAGATGGGAGAGAAATCTTAAGTGTGTACTCAGTTCTCAATGAAAGCACGAGTTTGTGATGGATAAAAACTGGCTTACCATGAATTGAACCCACCATAAGCTATTTGAGGCGCTCCCCGGGTGATTCCTAACAGAACATACACAGGAAAGAACACTTTCAGGTTAGGAGTAACGGTGTGGTGCCAACCTAAGATTCTCAGGTGAGAGAATCAGTAGATGAAAAGGTAGGAAGGACTGATAGAGAAAAACTGCTGGTGTGATGGAAGGGTAGACTAGCTTAGGGAATTGCTAGTGTGGTGATGGACTGGAATAGAAAAACTTTCAGTTAATGGTGTACATGTGTGCTCTAAGAATTAGGAAAGCGATCCTTCAGGAGAAGAAAGATCATATATACCCGATAAGGATGCTGGTCGTGGAGGTGAAAATGTAGGGTTGCTGTAACTGCACAATCTTCAAGTGCCGAATTTGTTTTAATGGTTGCGATTATTGGCGCTGGTTAGTGAGATTGCATGCCAAAAAATCTGTCACTGTCCATAAAATGCCTGCGCTGATAGGGACGTTACACGTTATGCATGTTGGGGAGGAAGGTGTTGGTTGAATATCGACGGAGATCTTGGACGATCTGTTGTTGGAGTTTCGGGTTTGAAGTTGGGACCTTCATGTCGGGGAGGACATCAGAGTGGAAGAGACCTCAGAATGGTGAAAGACGGCTCTGGAATGGAAGGGTCTTCAAGACGGAGGATGACTTCGGGAAGGTCAGATGTGGGGGAGACTCCAGGTTAGACTCTGGGAGGTGTAGACTTCTCGGGGAAAGTTCTTGGTAGGTGGGACACGTGTCATCATCCTGAAGAGGATCAAATTTTGACCACTATAGTTGTATGAGAATTTTTTTTTGTTGGTTGCATGATAACAATAGGCTTTTTGATTGTACAGTCTACTTCTATGAATATCTGTCCACTATTTATGATTTCTGTCTTCCTATTTGTGATTGAACATTCAATTGAATATTCTTGCACTTTAGCTTAGCTATTTATTAATCCTTGTAATTATTCAATAACTTCTCTCTAATTAATATTCCCTCCAAAATTTGAACTTAACCGTTCAACTTTATTGTAATGATACCCATAAACATTAAGACTAATTTCTGTTCAACTTTCTCCACAGCAAAAGTGATACATAATTCTTCATCTACCATAGTAAAAGTGATAATAAAAGTCTAATTTGATGACTAAGCAGATTCAATGGGTTTGTTATCCACCCCAGCAGGGTCTATGAGTTCCTCACCTAACCTAGCATTGCAAGTACACTGATTATGTCCTTCTTTCCCGCATCTAGCGCATGCAATAGTCGTGTCACAAATCAATTGTTGATTTGCCTTATCTTGTTCCTCCTACGACGCTTCTTCGTTATAGGAGGCCTTATTTGGAGAGTCTTGTTCATTACATGTGCGAGACATAAGTTAGTACCAGTCAAGTTCATAGTGGACCAGAATTATCAAAATGTAGATAAAATATCAAAATGTGGACAAAATTGTACAAATACAAACAAAAATGTCAAAAGGTGGACATGCATTTCATAAAGTGGGCAAAAAATTTCAAAAAGGTGGACATACATTTTAAAAAGTTGGACAAAAATTTCAAAACTGTTCCCAAATCATTTTAAAAATGTCGACAATACTTTCAGAAAGGTGGAATAATATCAAGCACAATTCTTTCCAGAATCTTCAAAAGGGGTGGAGAACATAACTTTCGAAAGAGGTACATAATAAAATATATTGGAGGAAAATGTTGGAGAGAATAGTAAAGATATGGACATAACTTTCAATAGGGTACAAAATCTTCAAAGTAGACTAATTAGAGGGAGATGTTGGATGAAATATTCTGAAGGTAGACAAAATTGTACAAAAGGAGAACATAACTTTCTTAAGGTGGATAGAAAAATTAAAAGGTGGAAAGAAGTTCAAACTTGGACAGAATGTTAAAAAGATGGACAGAATATTAGAGAAACATACCTTCGGATTGTCCAAAACGGGAATGGGAAATAAAGTTGTGTTGGCCCAAAGGCCTTCCACTCTAGTTTTGATGATGATTAACTCATGTAGTTATGTTTACTAATAATCTTGTGATGTTTAGTTTCAGATCCTTAATCAAGATATTAGTTAGTGATGAGCTTCAACAAAGGAGTTTTGAAGCCTTTCACATGGTGATTCAAGAGCCCGAGTATAAAGATCATATATAGCACTCGTTGGAGTCAAGCTCGGTGGATCACGATTTGGATCGAGTCGACTTGAAGACGGAGTTTATCAAGAAGACCTCGGTACATAGTTTATAGTTTGTTTTAGATCCATTTGTAAAGATTAGAATAGTGTGATAAGCTCAAGTTCACAACACACACACGTTTCATGTTTTGGATATTGGTTTTCAGTTTTTGGTTTAACCGATATTGGTTTTCATGAATAGATAATATATCAAAACAAGCTTACTTGATTTTATGTATATTAGATTCATTCTATATACATGTATGCTTCATATCTTAGACAAACTTATTTTGATATGCCTATTCATGTGTTTTAGGTTTATTGCTTTAACAAAACATATTTTCGGATTTATAGTAAAAAACATGGATATATATATGTTTCATGTATATTGGACTTATATCCATATGCAACATGCTTCAAAGTGTTTAAGTATCATGTTTTTGTATTTAGATGAGTTTTGGACAAAGTTGATTTCAAAAATCTAAGTTTGAAAAAATACAGGTTTTGGTTTTCGGTAATTTTTTCATAACACAAAAATGTTTTAAAATGTTTTAAATCTAAGTTTGGAAAAATACAGGTTTTGGTTTTCGGAAAAATACAGGTTTTGGTTTTCGCTATTAGAAGCACGCTTAACAAAGATTATCTTATGCTTGTTTCTAACTATGATTCCGCCTTTTCAGTGTAGAACAAGTTAACTTCCTCCGAGCTACAAACGCCCAACATAATAGAGGATGAATCTAGTGAAGAATCCGAGTCACAATGCTTCATGGTCCAAGGGAATGACTCCCATAAGGTATCTTCGGAATCTCAATTAGATTGTGATGATGCTAGTTCTTCTAGTAATGAGAATGTTGATCCTAATACTCTAAATGAAGAACTATTTATAGTTTGTGAAAAATTAATAGAAAAATATAACCTTTTGAAAAAGAAGACTTTTGCATTAAATAAAGAAAATGAAAATTTGTCTTCTAAACTAGACTTGGCTTTGCAAGATAAAGTGGAGATTATAAATGAAAGGGATTCATTAAAGTCTAACTAGATCTTGCCCTAAAAGAAAATGAATGTTTGAAAAATAAAAATGATTGTGAAATAATTTTGAAGAAAAATGAAAACTTGTCTTCAAAAATTAATTTTGTTTAAAAGAGAATGATTCTTTAAAAATGAAAATTGCTTCTATTTCTAAGGATTTAGAAATTTGTTTAAAGAAAAATGAATCTTTGAAAAATAATATGGATTCACATGTTTGCCAAGCTAGGATTGTTTCATCTAGTTCACTTATAGCATGTTCCACTTCTTCTTTAATTGAAAATGATATATCTATGCTTAAGAAGAATATTGATTGTTTGGGCTCCACTTTGAGCCAATGTGTTGTGAGCCATACACGTTTAGAATCTTTGTTTCGAAATAAACAAGTTTATATTATGCATGCACACCCTCCACTACATACACATGTTCCTTACGGTCACATCCATCACACTTTGTATGCTCATGTGTACACTTGTACACATTGTGGACGTAAAGACCACCTTACTAAATTCTGTTATGATTGTATACATGATGTAAATTTAGCAAATAAATTTGTTTAGGTTAGAAAAGGTACTAACCCCCATGGACCCAAAAGAGTGTGGGTACCAAAGACCACCCCTATTATATTTGATGTAGGTGTGGGCTCTCGCATGACGTGAGAGTTATGGTGCCTTGAGGTAGATATGTTCCGAGCTTAAAGATCACTATTTGGATGCATCACTTTCAAGGGATGTTTTGGTAGGAAGACCACCTTGGTTTGGAGAACTAGAGAGGTGCCTTCATTGGTTTTGGTATCGATCTCTAACTCCCGTTTATGTTTGCATGCTTTTCATGTCTTTGTTTCATAGCATGTCTTGTTTTATTATTCATTATGCTTATGCCATGGTTATTAGATTAGTGATATACATGTTTAGTTATTTGAGACACCTATGTTTAATATGGACTTATATCTTTGTGTTCTCACTTTGTTTTAAACTAATATATATATCCTAGATCTAATGCATATGCATATACATAATGATCATATGGATGTTTGTGATTTATGTTTTGATGCTTCATGTTCGTAGATTATTATGTTAAATGCCATGATTATTAGATCATTGACATACATACATAGCATTTGAGATCACCCATGTTTATATGGACCCGTATATTGTGTTCTCACCATTGTTTAGCTATTATGCATATCATAGTTCTAATAGCATGTGGATTTACATAATGATCATTTTTCATGCTTATCATGTTGATCTATGTCTCGTTTTATACTTCAAATTTTGAATATATGTTTAAATGTTAGTTTTCATTAAGACTAGGATATATACTTGTACATATAGTGGGCCACAAATAGATCATTATATGTTTGTGCTTGAATGCTTATTTGTACCCATAAGATGTGCTAGTATAGTCTAGTTTTGATGATTCATACATTTTAACTTGTATTCCCCATTTTAGACATATTTTTATGATCATGTGTTTTCACTTCATGTATATGTCTTTCTTGTTCAAACTATTGATTATACATATACATCCTTTGAGCCACATGCCTTCATGCATATACATTTGTGGACTCGTTGTGTTTGGATATGTATGTATAATTTGGTTTGTATAAGACATACATATGCCTTGAAGATTTAATCGTTTTGATGATTTTTATGTTTTTAAGGAATTTTGAGCTTTATTGCCTGATTTCATGATTATGTGTTTCACATAACACTTGTACACTTACTTCATTTAAATGTTTCTCATGATTATGTTTTCATGAGTATGTATGGACTTTATGGACTTTGAGTGTTTAGTGACCATGTGATTTACATGTTTTTCATGAAATATAATTTTATTTTATTCCTTACTTGAAGGATTTCGTACTAGTTTTCAAGATTTTCCATTTAACTAGTTGTGGTATTCTTCGTTATGGTAGAGTTTTTCAAACATACTATATTTTTCAAATCTATTTTTGAAAACCCCTATCTTCCTACGGGCGGTTGGTTGGGAGACCACGCCTTGTATGTTAATATTGAAAATCCTTTTAAACTTGTGCATGAAATGTGTGGTAGGTAATATGAGATATACACTTGATCCTATTATTGTTTTAATTGGTGTCATTGGATTTTTCAATTGATATCAATATTGACATTTTTTTTGTATACTCATATATTTTTTTGTGTATGTACTTTCAATTGGTGTCATCTATTTTGATTGGTACTCATTTTTCATACACCTATATATGTTTTATCTGTGCTTACTATATTCCTATATTTTTGAGCACAAATGTTGATTATGCTAAGCTTAATTTTTAAATGAATATCATATTTCAATTGATTAGTTTTCAATTGGTATCTAATACAAGCTTATGCATCGTTTTATTTGGTATTTCATAAAGGGGGAGAAAATTCGTATTTTATCTTTCAATTGGTATTTTGTTTACCGTTGATTTCTACTCTCACACTTTATGTTGAAAATTGATTGAAAAATTGATTTCAATTTGGTATCATATATTAAAAATGAAAAATATTCACAATTGGTATCCTAGAAATTGATTTTCTAAGATATCTCAAAATTTGTTTTATTGAGAAAATTCAAAATGTTGTTTTTAAATAAGAAATATTAAAACAAATTATGTGTCTTGATTTATATTGCCTATATGCAAGGGGAGCTTAACATCTCTTCTACATATAGATTCATGTTGAGTGTATCATATATTGAGGAGCTTGATAACTCTTCTTTATTCGATGCACGTGTGTAGGGGGAGCTTCACATCTCCTCTTATGCATTGCATATTATGTATTTGAAAAACACCTAGAGGGGGGGTGAATAGGTGTAAATGCTAATCTAGAAACTAAATGCGGAAGCTTAAAAACTATTTTGCACAAACTTAATACAACCAACCAAACGATTTGGATCGAGTCGACTTGAAGACGGAGTTTATCAAGAAGACCTCGGTACATAGTTTATAGTTTGTTTTAGATCCATTTGTAAAGATTAGAATAGTGTGATAAGCTCAAGTTCACAACACACACACGTTTCATGTTTTGGATATTGGTTTTCAGTTTTTGGTTTAACCGATATTGGTTTTCATGAATAGATAGTATATCAAAACAAGCTTACTTGGTTTTATGTATATTTGATTCATTCTATATACATGTATGCTTCATATCTTAGACAAACTTATTTTGATTTGCCTATTCATGTGTTTTAGGTTTATTGCTTTAACAAAACATATTTTCGGATTATAGTAAAAAAACATGGATATATATATGTTTCATGTATATTGGACTTATGTTCATATGCAACATGCTTCAAAGTATTTAAGTATCATGTTTTTGTATTTGGATGAGTTTTGGACAAAGTTTCTTTGAAAAGTATAAGTTTGAAAAAATACAGGTTTTGGTTTTCGGTAATTTTTCCATAACACAAAAATGGTTTAAAATGTTTGATATTTGTGTTGAAATTTTTAACACATGTTTGTATATCATATATAATGTTAGAAACTATTTTTTTTGGATTTTTAGAAGTTTTATGGGATTTTTTAGAATATTTTTAACCGAAGTTTTCTGACCCAGAACCCAGCCTGCCAGGCTCTGGCGGTCGACCGGACCGGTCGACCGACGTGCACCAAACGTGCACGCTTGGTTTGCCACTTGGGCCGGTCGACCGAGCGGTCAACCGACTGCTAGCACCCAACTCTCGGGTTGGGGCGGTCGACCGTTAGGCAAGGGTGGTCGACCGAACGGTCGACCGGCCAGAGAGCATTTGCTCTCTGGATTGGGACGGTCGACCGGGCGGTCGATCGCTGGCTTCCAACGGTCAAATTTTTGACCGTTGGCAGTCGACCGGGCGGTCGACCGCCAGCCGCCAAGAGCAGAAAACTGCTCTAACGGCTAGTTTTTGGATTAGGGTGTATATATACCCCATTGTTTGAGTTTTTGGATAAGTTTTTAAGAGTAAAATTTCCAGATTTTCTCCAGTTTTTTTAATCAAGTTTTCAAAAGTATTTTAGTGCCAAAAAGATCCATCTTATTTGTTTTAAAGTGTTTTGTTTATTTCAAAGAAAATAGGTTTTTTGGGGAATTAGTTTCTTGATCTAAAAATCTATATCTATTTGGTATTTTCTCAAGAAATTTTCTTTGATCAAAACACTCGTTTTTCACTTGAGCTATATCAGCTATCCTATTCTATAGGATCTTTATTTGTGGGAAAATTTGGTTTGTGGTCTTTTTAACCACCTTGTTGTAACCACCCTGTATTTGTGATATCCCTCTTTGGTAGAGGTGGATTTGGGTTGTGGTTAGCTCCCTCTTTGGTAGAGGTTGAGGTTGTGGTTTACTCCCTCTTGTGTGAGGTGGAGTTGGATTTGTATCCCTCAAGTGTTGAGGTGATTGGTTGTTTGGCTAAGGGCCTACCCCTCTTGTGTGAGGTGGTGTTTGTATTGCCTCAGTGGAGGTTGTATTGGTTGAGAGAGGAGTTCGGTACTCCTAGTGGATTGGAAATCCTTCTCGGTGAAGGCGGGGACGTAGAGCTCGGTGCTCGAACCTCGAAACACATCTTATTGTTTGCGTTTGATCCATTGACTCTAAACTCTCTCTCTCTCTTTATTTGTGCATTGCTTTACTTTGTCATATCATATACATGTTTGTGTGTTTGTGTGCCTCACTTGTGCTTAACCACGAGAGCTTCATATAGCGCCTCAACTCTTATTCAGAGGAATCAAGAGGAGTTAGTCCAGAGCCCTTCACGGGGAATTCGGCTACACTCGTTGGTTGCACTAAGTGTAGTTGCAAATTAGTTTTAATTTCCGCATTTAGTTCATTAGATTAGCGATACACTTATTCACCCCCCCTCTAGGTGTACTTTCAAGTTGGGGCATAAGTCCCCTTGAATGCTTCCATCATCATGTGATGGCCTAGTATTTCACTACTCTATGCTGCATGAACCGATGATGAAATGTTTGTGTCTGCATGAGATGTGGCTAACGTTCCATTTTCGGCAGGTGGAAGAACGAAGTGTAGGTCGAACCGCAACTGTATGCCAATCGAAGACCTCATAGACGTCATCGCCTACCATAATTACATGAAAGGTAAAGGATTCAGGTTGAAGTTCAGAATCTTTTGCGGTTCGAGGCAGAGGACAATGGCCTATTTTTAGCTACCCGCTTTCTGGTGTTTATGCGGTCTATGATTTGAATGTGTACATGGTCAACCACCACAGGGAGCAATCTAGACTCACATATCCAACTATTATATGACTTTGCACAATTAGAAGGTCACATATTCATATCTGACAGAATATTAGATAAGCGGACAAATATTAAAAAAGTGAAATAAATAACTGAATGTAAACAGAAACTATAAAAAATGGATAGAATACAAAAGAATGTGGACAGAAAAAACTTATATTGGAAAGAAACGATATAAAGGGGACAAAATACAGCAAATGTGGACATATATTACTTAAAGTGGACAGAAACTATATAAAATGGACAGAATACAGAAGAATCACTTACCTAACTCCCTGGGAAGAATGTGTTAGCCCAGGTTTTAGGTTCATAGGACATCATCAAATTGTACGCAGGTTCAGATCTCTTCTTGATTTCATCTGCCTGTGCATTGTAATCATGAACATTGCACTTGTATGCCATCCACTGTAATATTTTTATTAATTCCTGAAAAATTTTCAAATTTAAATCGAGATTTTTTTTTTTACATTTATCCTTGTAATTTTTCAAGAGATGGGAGCACACAACAAGAGTGCAACGCATCAGGAAAATGTTGTTCTAGTGTTTATGCAAGGCACTTGTCAACATCGGATATGAACACTAGTTGATGTGGTAGAGCAAAGGGTCGGGTACTTCATACAACATCTATCACAGTGCCCTCATAAATCAATCCCAGTTGTTCTTATTTTTAATGTCACATACACATAAAGCCAGTGGAAATAATCTGTTGTCCCTATCGTAAGCTGTAGCGGCCAAAAGTGTGCTCTTGTAACAATCCTTGAGAAAGATATCGTCCAAAAATATCAGAGGTCTGCATGTGGTACGAAAACCTTCTACGCAAATAGCATAAGACACGTAGAGCCTTGTGAACTAGCCATTTTCACTCTCTAGAGAAATAAAACTACCTGAGTTCGTCTCTAACACCTTCTTCTCATACCTTTTCGGTATAGAATATTAAGCAAGTGGACAAAAATTATAGGTAAGGACGGTGTTACACAGGAGGTGGATGATAATTAAGTAAGGTGGACATACACATACATTACATAAAGTGGACAAAAAATAAATAAAATGGATACAAATTACATAAAGTTGACAGAAATTACAGAAACCATAGAAGGGCAGATATCATGTACCAATGCAGTACCAATGTAGGGAATCATAAGAGTATCTTGTCAGTCCATAAAAGCTCATTCTGCTCCAACTTCTTTCCCCATTAAATCTTGTCGTACTTGAGACTCATTCCATATAGAGCTTTGAAATCTTTTCTAACATTGTAGTCTCTGTATGTTGGATGATGTTTGAGTATATTTTAAACGATATATGCTATTCATCTTCTCGATGCTCTTCTCTGCTCATCAGTACCCATGCCTCCACCATCTGTGTGGTCAGGATTGTGTATTTTAATAGCGAATATGATGTTGCGTGTCATCATTGATGGTTGAGCCTCCAAGCGTCACCTGTATCCTTCCTCTTTGAGCATTCAACACTGATACTTATTTTAGCGTTTATATAAATTTATAAACAAATTTCTTGGCAATAGAATAGTAGATCAGTGTGAGCCTCACTTCTTTCACACTGTCAAATTGTTGGGCAACACCACAAATACAGTCATGCCACCAAGCAGAGATACATACGGTGTTATTCACCATCTCTTCTGCCAATCAAACGTATTGACCGTTATTATAACTAATAACAGAGGGACTAGGGTTCAACACATTATCTGATTGTTATGCACACAATAAGCGTTGATTGTAGAAAAGAAAATAACAAAATTTAAAGGCATGTAATTGAAACATGGACAAAAACTGAAGATATTGGACAAAAAACTATGTGAACAGAAGCAACAAATGTTGAATAGAAAAAGAAACATGTGTGCAGCAAGGGAAAATCATAAGAAAGAACATTACAAAGTGGACTCACAGTGGACCAACAAAAGAAAATGGTGGGCAAAACGGACTATGTTGGACAGAAACAATTTATGACCAAAACATAGGAAACAAACTCTTACTTTTGGCTCTCTTGGAGATGAGAAGATTATGGGTCGTGAGCTGCAACCCTTGCCTAGGCATTCACAACTCTGCAATTATAAGTCTGACAAAGCGCGAGCAAGTATTCAACATCTTGATCAGTGTTCAGCCTAAAAACAACATTGGGTTGTTGGTCAAGTTTGTAAGCAAGATTTAATTGCCGCACAAGAAAATCTAAAGTGTTTGATACTTTCATCTTAAATGCAGAAATGCCTTGACCATGTTGCAGCCTCAAACAAGTTCCTTCTCTGTCCAGAGAGTTAACAATACAAATCAGCAAAAAAATCATCTTCTTGTTGATCTGGTGATGATTCATTTCTTGATGAATCAGAATCATTTTCGGATGCTGAATCCATTGAAATGAAATGGTCGTGATATAATAGAGGATAAAGAGAAATTAAGGAGATAGAATTAAGAGAAAAAAAAAGAAGAAAGTAATAAAGTGTGGGTGTAAGGATAAAAAACGACGGGAGAAGATTATATAGCCAAGTTTTTCCCTCCAATTTCCCAATCTAATCATTGAACTTCCCTCCAATACTAATATTTTGTCATAATTCTCTATCAATATATCTTAGAAACAAATTTTGTCAAAAAAATCACGAGGAAAATAGGTTAAATAAAATGATGAAACTGTTGCGTCAGATCTGTGCAAAAATTTCTTTAATCAATGCAACTGCTGACTCAACTTTCGGTGGATAGAGAAGAGAATAGTGGACAGCTAGATGCAACTCCTGCCGCCAACACAACGGGCATGTGACGCGCACTAACGCGCAAGACATTTCCCATCAGATAATGGCAAGATAAGCAAGTGCATTACGGAGATTACGAAAATACATAGCATCCCATATTGAATTATGGTGGGGACAAGGTCCTGCATACAAAAGAATTTTAGTCAAAGGAGTTTTTGGTAAGGTTTTAACATTAATGAGTTTTTGACGAATTAATTTTTTTTAGGAGCTAAAAGCAAGTTTCTCTAAAAAGTATCGACCACGACCAAAATAAAATGAAATCGAAACATTAGTATAAAATATTCAAAACCGACCAAAGGGAGATTTTCTCACTCGACTCATATAGAAACTTTGTCCATCCGTCCGTCTATCCGTATTTTTCTTCCTCCTTCCTTCCTCTTCCTTCCGACTAATCGGTCGGTTTTTTATTGACATCGGCGGTACATTAATAATATTTAGCCTCTTTGAGGGGCTAACTAAAATTCGGGGCCCATAACGTGTCTTCATTCTGCAATGAACTAATTTGATAAAAAGGTTGTTTCAAAACTCAAAAGCAAATATAGGGGCTCAAATAAAATTTACACAAAGGAAAGGGTAAATCTCTCTGATATTTATAGAGAAGACCACCAACAGCAGAAGAAGAAAGGGTAAGATTTTGGGTGCCGTACTCTAAAAATACACCAAGTCCCCGCTCCTCTCACGGCCGCATCGCCTCGAGAAGCGTAGGTGCGCTGCGCCCCTTTCCCTGTTTCTTGAAATTGGCAAAATTGGCAACTTTCATTTTCTTACTATTTATTCTTTTTTTTTTCTTGAGTGGTTTCTTCTTGCAAGATTATTTGTTCTTTTTTAAGAGTGGAACTGGGTCTTTTCTAGAACTAGTGAAGAATGAAAATTGTTAGTATATGGCCTTTCATGGGGCTGCAATCAACAAAACAGCTTCCCTTTCTCTCAAATTAGAGCTCCTTTCATGTCTTTGTTTCAATTTTAAAATTTAGTTGTTTGCAGTATCTATTCTAGATTTTGATTCTCACAAAGAAAAAGAAGAAAAGAAAATGGTGGGGCAAAGAATCCCCCGTGCACTCTTTATAAGAGTTCAAATAAAACATTACAAAAATGCCCAAAGAAAGGATCAAGCAACCAGTACTAATATAAAACATGCGATAGTGCTTCTATTTTCTTCCCTACAATTGACGAACAGTGTCCACAAATTTGATGGGCTATTTTTGCTTGAGATTTTGATTGAGAACAATGAATTTAATTGTTTTATCCCTCGATTATAATGACTTCCAGATTGCTTATAATGCTATTAAATCTTGATATCTACCTTAGATTTTTGTCGGCGAAAATTCTCGGATTGTCTATCTTATTATTTTCCGTCCGGACTAATTGGAGATGGTCAATACACAATAGTGATTGCACAAGTTTGCTATAAATCCTCATTCTTTATTACTTCAATAATAACACTTCTTATGTTTAGTTTTCATGATGTATCTAATGGCTATTAATGATTGATTAAAATATTCAGGATGCTCAGTCTGAAATATCCGCCATCCATCGTAACGAAAAGATTTGAAGCAATCAGTGTTCCTCAAAGATTTAGTACTTTAGTGGTAAGCTTCCGCATTGACCTGTCTAGCTTTTTAATCATTTTTTCCAGTGCCTTTCTACCTTTCTAAACTATACAACAAACACATATCACACGCATGACATACATGCACGTAAAAGCATACACATATACCTGAAGAGAGCAAAATAGACACAGTAGCACAGTAGCACAGTAGATATACGTCTGTATCCATGTCTGACACTGGTAGGTTATGCTACCTATAAACAGAAAAAAAAGGAGATAGTTAGCATCCAAAAGTTTTATAAGATACACTCAAGTTTGTATTAGTTTGATTGAAATTCTCATAGGCAACCAAGAGAGAAGGGAAAAAACAAGTACTGGCCAAGGTAAATTACTGATACATTGAGCATCTGTATCGCGCGCATGAATTAAGGTGGAAACCATGTAAATTTGTTGTATAGAAATTGCAAAATCTAGTGTCTACCCCCTTCTCTTGTTTTATATAGGCTGTCCATGTCACTATACTTCCAAGCAGCTAAACAATGACTTCTAATCATGAACGGGATGGAAGCACGAGGTGGAAGCGTGTGCTTGTGTTCACATGCATATGTGTTCATCTGCATGCCTTTTGTCTATTTAAATCAGTATCCAATTGCCCATGATTATTCTCTGGACTTTACCAATATAAATCAATCCATCACTGCTTGTATTCAGTGAGTTCTTTTTTTAGGAAAAAAAAGTATACAAGTTTTCCTTGAAGCATGACAAAGAGCGACGATAAAGTCATGAGTGAGGAGCGGAATTACTTGCTTTCTCTTTCTAGAAAAGAATTCACGGAATGAAGTTTGCACTATGTTATATATCATCTACATGAGTTTAATATCAGAGAATGTTTTATGTCATGACCCGTTAGTTTTCTTATCGGAATAAATGGTTTTTTTTTTATAAACCTTTAACCTGTCAGTTCTACTTATATATGGTTCTATTCATGCATGTCAGGTATGTGGAGCAAGGGGTCCAAGACCGAGATATCCTCGTGTGTGGAAAACTCGGAAGAGAATTGGCACCATTTCCAAGTCACAAAAGCTTGTTGATTGTGTAAGATAACTTGGCATTTGGTATCTTACTGCTAGTATAACAAACCAGACATGCACATTTTTAGCATTATATGTTCACGGCTAGCCCAACCATACTAACAGGTCTCTTGATCAGTATTTGGGAACAGGGGTTATGTTCCCATATATAACTTTTATCTTCAATGAGGATGCCAACCTTCTATACTTTCCTCCCATTTGTAGACTGCAACATACAGAGAACTACTGCAATGAATGCAAAATGGTCCAAGCGTCATATGGATCCAGTAGTACATATATTTGGAGATAAACTAGACTTATATGCTGTGTTTAACCCCTTCTTATTAGTATTTGTTACTTATGGATGCTTCCTATAAATTTGGTTAAAGATGCAAAGAGAGAATATTTCTCACTTTGAACATAAAGTCGTGCTACTTGTTTAAGTGACAATGACAAAACTTTTTTAATTCAAGTAACTCCATTTGCTTCTCTCTTATTTTCCTTGCTAGCTTCCAAGCGAATTCTATGTTCAGTTTTGGGTGAACTCTGAAGATTCAGGGCAAAATATCAATCTTGTATCTACATCATAATTTATTGGATCAGGAATGTTCACTTTAGAAATATGATTCAGGTTTCTAAACAAAAAACATTAAATGCAACCACGCCAGTCGTAAATTATGAACTTAAGGTTAAATCTTTCTCATAATATGATTTAGGATTTCAGCAAAGGCAAACAGTCGGTTTTGTCAGTTAAAATTTTGTCTTGGCATTATAGCCCATATCTTAGCCAGTATCATAGCTGAGTTGTCAATGTCGTAGCTACTGGTATATGTTTTACATCTTTCAAGACTTAATGGAGGATTAATTTTTTATGTGATGGTTTTATAGTCTGATATTATGCTTCATCACTTCTTATCAATTTCCATTTCATCAAGACCGAAACTGTTGTAATTATTCCTTCCATCTATGAGGACATGTATGCTGTGAGGAGCGAGTAGTGTGAGAACAATGGGATGAGACGATCTGGTTTAGAACCAGCAAAGATGAGAACAGGACGTATGAAATGTAATTTTTAGAAAGCCTATGAGAAGAATCACAGTATAGTTCACATTGATTAGCAAGAAATACCTAAAACTGACAATTTTCTCTACCTATGATCAATCATTCATCATGACTTTGAGACTGAGGATTTACCTATAGACCCAAAGAAGGATGGTGAAAGTGGACATAGAGTACTAATTAATTCGCAGAATACCAATGAGTTCAATCTTATAATAGTATGCATATCATACGCTTTATGGGTTAGAATGTTGCACAATTATGAAACATGTCCGGAAAATAAGTGTAGTTTAAATGAGAATGTTTATATGTACGAGTGGCAGTATGCGAAAGATAAATTAAGTATGGGTGCATATGTGAGAAGTTGGTGTGGGATCAATTGATGATAAAGTGTGTTTTTTTGGGGGGGGATGGTTTGGGCATGTGCAGAAGGGTGCCAAGTGCTGGGGTACACGCATAGATGATCATAGATTGAGGGAGGTAGTAACAAAGGATATGATAGTTCTTATTTAACGGGATGTCCTCAACAGAACCAATAGCTGGCCCACAAAGATTTGAAATAAAGGCTCTGTTGTTGTTGTCATTGTTGTTTTTGTAGTTAGTACGTGTGCATGGATACACATGTACAAGTGTACACTCATTGATTTATGCGCCCATATGAAGACGTCATATGCACATTGACACCATTGATATTTGCACTGAGATATGGATCAGAGAGATAACTCTTGCCAGATGGCCTACTTTTTTCAATAACTCTTTCCCTCCTCAGGACTTAACAATATTTGAACTTATTATAGAGAATTGAAGATGGGATACTAGGGCGATAGAGGAGTGTTTTGGACGGAGCTCATCTCTGCCATCGAAGCTATTAGATTGCCGAGGTTCCAGGTTGCTGATGGGGTTGAGTGGGGTACTTCTGGGCATACTCAGGTTTGTGTGGCCGAAGTGTATCATGAGATTCATGACAGCATTGCCTTGCCCCCGGACTCATCTTCATGGCATTTCAACTGGATTTGGAAGCTTCCAACTAGCCGCCACAACCTCTTCTTCTTGTGAAAGCTAGCATCAGTTGGATTACATAATAGAGAGCTCCTGTTAGTACGGAGATGCCATGTCAACTCTGAATGTGTTCGCCTGGGAGTAATTGAGTCACTGGAGCATTTATTTTGCTTGTGTCTACTGGCAACGACAATATGGTCCTATGTTGCATGAATACGTCAACATCGAAATGGACACGACACGTTGATACGTGACAAATACTTAAAAATACACATGGCACATGTGTTCGACACGTGGTCGACACGCTCGTCGGACACATTTCAGACACGATATGACTCTATGATAGAAGTGTCTGTGCTACATAGGTATGGTCTCGGGTTGGAGCAGAGTTGGGCCTAACTCTTCACCTTACTACAATTGAGAGCCTTTTTAATTCTCTGAGAAAGCCTCTTTCATACTTGTGAAGCAAGACCTATCTTTACTCAAGCTGCTATTGTTTATGTGGCCTGGGAGATTTGAAAGACACGCAATATGGCATTTTTTGGGGAAGCAAGGCTTCAGTGGGGACTATTGTCTTCAGAGCTATGGGTCAAGCAAAGGAAAGAATTGTAGCTATGTTGAGTCACAAATCAACTTCAACATCCTGGAGATCCTCATGTCACGACCCGGACCGTGGCAGCCCCCCCAAGTCTCTCTTGGGATCTCCCAATGTTGGGCTGCCTCAAACTCAATTTTGATGGTGCTGTTGATGTACAAGCAAGTGCAGGCGGGGGTGGTTTTGTTGTCAGAGACGACGCTGGCATGTTTTGGGGTGGTGAAGTTTCCCTTGCAACAATTGCACGGTCCCAATGGTCTTGTTTCTGGTGGCGTATGAGGGCATCGAGTTTGCTATCTTCAGCCTTCATGCTATTGGCTTATGGGTGGAAGGAGACTCAATGACGGTGATACTTTGGCTGTTACACTACAAAAGCCCGATTTACTCTATCAACTACTTGCCCTAAGATATTCAGCAGTGGGTCAAGAACCTTAAGTTTGGAGAGTCCCCCACATCTATAGGGAGGGGAATTCGCCTGTTGACTGGATGGCGGGTCTAGGCAAGCAAGGGGTTCACGTCTCCATTGATCCAATGCATGTTCAAAGCCAGCTTTGAGACCTCATGTTGCGAGATATGATGGGTGGAATTCATACTAGGGGTACTTTAGCCCTTAGATTGTATCGAGAGAACGAGAGAGAGAGAGAGAGAGAGAGAGAGAGAGAGAGAGAGAGAGAGAGAGAGAGAGAGAGAGATTGCTAATTGCAAATCAGGTTTGAAAGTACATTTTGGTGAATGGAATTCAAGATTCTTTTATTCATTTTAATAAATATATGTTTGGTTTTAGCATGATTCCAAGTGGGAGTCTACTAGGACTGAGTTTTAGTTTGAGAATAATAGAGTTTTGATTCAATAGGGCATTGGTATTTCAAAGAAAGTTGGGTTATGTCATTGGCTATTTGAGCAAGAAAAAAATAAGATTGCATAATTTTATTTCATTCCATGAGATTCCAGGGTAGAGATTTACAAAGAGGTCGAGTGTTCAGTTTTTTTCCACTGAGCCCAAACTCAAAGAATATGCAGTGATAGTTGTTGCAACATAACTTGTAGCTATTGGTTTGATAGCATCGAGTGATAAATTTACAAGTATGCCCCCTTTTGAAATTATGGAATACTCAGTTCGGTTTTAACAGGATTTTATTTGAAAGAAGGAACTAATTTTGGTTTGGGAGTATATTTTTTGATTCAATAGGGCATTCATATTCCTAAGAAAGTTGAGGTTTATTATTAACTGTATGAAGATGATAAGATTAGATAATTTTAGTTTGGTAGTCCTGAGATGCCAGAGATCTGCGAAGAAGTTCAGAGTTATCTCTTTCCTACTCAGCCCAAATTGAAACAATGCAGCAAATAATTGCTGCACCATAACTTGTACACATTTTAAAGATGGCCTCAAGTGATAAATCTACAAGAATGCCCCTCTATGAACCACCACAGTCATTAGTGTTCTTTCCATAATATTTGACCTTCAACAGACATAAGCAAGCATGATGTTGCAATGCAGGCAAGACAGTAGCTCACATATTTTCATTAAAAAGCTAAAACATCCTATGTTGATGGCATTTTATAAACTTATTTTTGTAGCAATCAAATATCATATTCTTGGACTTGTTACCCTGTATGCATTGAGAAGCTTGTAATCCAAGTCATAAAGTATCTAGACTATTCACTTCTTTACTTTTGCCTATTTCAAATATTTCCTTTCAGATGCTGGAAATTAGCATATTACATCATAATAGTCCAAAGTATGTACAAGCTGTCACTATTATTACTTATGATCAGATGGGTTTATTCCAATGTTGTTTTGAAACTGCATATTAAGTGTTTTGGCAACAGAACTTCATCTCATTCATACAACAATTATCATCCGACTCAAAAAACATTTTACTCTAATTTGCATGGAGTAGTTTTTGAATCAAATCAAATCAAATCAGCTGCGAGTTGACAACAATACATTTTGATTGTATGACTTTATTCTAGAAGAAAATAATTACATGTAAAACTGCAAGATCATACTTCCGTAAGTAACAGCACAATGAGTAGTAATCTTCTTCTGCTCTTAGTTATTAACTTTGTCTAAAGTGATTTTTTACTGGATATACAGTGTCGTATAACATTGATACTTTATTAGATTTTAGTTCATAGAAGAATCTTTATATTGCTATATACTCTCCAGATAAAAGAATTATCGAACGTTAAGGAGGAAGTGTATGGGGCTCTTGATTCATTCGTAGCATGGGAGTTAGATTTCCTTTGATTGTTGTTAAGAAGGCACTGAAGACACTTGAGATTCAAAAAGAGTGGAAGAGAATGATTCAGGTACTCTAGAATACACATTCTACTAATTAGTAATTAGTTCTTTGGATTCATAAGGTTGCCTTCAATTATTTGGACACAATATAATACCCATGCCATCAACCCATGGCAGTTCTCTGTGGTTTTCTTTCTTTTTATCTCATTAGTTTCATGATTATGTATTTCAGGTGATAAAGTGGATGTTAAGCAAAGGTCAAGGGAAGACCATGGGAACATATTTCACGCTCTTAAATGCTTTAGCTGAGGATGGTAGACTTGAAGAGGCAGAGGAATTGTGGATGAAGATATTTTCAGAAAATCTGGAAAGTTTGCCTCGCATTTTCTTTATCAAAATGATCTCGATATACTACGCCAGGGGCATGAATGAAAAGATGTTTGAGGTGATTTTCCTAGTCTCTTTATAAGGTTTTTATCGTTAGTTTTCGTATTATCATTTGTCAATCTGGTTTTGAAAAGTTGAAGCAGTGTCGATATAAGAAAAAGGTGCAGTGGCTCAATGTCCGGTCACAGTAGAACTTAAGGCACATAACTTGCTTTCACAAACGCCGATCCTAAAAATATTGGTTCTCTTGCAGAAGCAGGTAGATTTCCTTCTGATAATCAGAGGCATGCATATTGTGCTTCACCAACAAAAAGATGATGAAAAACCTGTACCCCGACAATCGCATTCACATACAGCGATATCATATAATATGATTCTCTAATCTTTAACAAAATAGCTTGAAGTGGTTATTGATCTGTGTCACTTGTTGAGAAAAAAAGCCAAATTATTTACTTTCAATATAATACCTCCATCACCATTATCAAGACATATTATCAAATGAGGTTGTTTTGGAGCAGAAATGTAAGTTGATAATGCTGAAGAAAGGTGCAAGGACAATTTTACAATAGGTTGTGAATGTGATTTCAACTTCTTACTTATTAGATGCCAAGATCCACTCGAGGCAACATTTTGCATAGGATTCTGCCCAGATCTCCGATAATAGGTTCATAGGGGGGATGCAGCAGTCTGTAGTAGAGACGACCCTTCCAGTCCTTTAGGTATTGTAGATCAAAGGAGTTCCTTGATGATCTCTAATCTTTAACAAAATAGCATGAAGTGGCTATTGATTTGTGTGTCACTTGTTCAGAAAAAAAGCCAAATTATTTACTATCAGTATAAATCTCCATCACCATTATCATGGACATCATCAAATGAGGTTTGTTTTGTAGCAGAAATATAAGTAGATAATGCTAAGGAAAAGTATGAGGACAATTTTACAATAGGTTGTGAACGTGATTTCAACTTCTTATTTGTAAGGTGCCAAGATCCAGCCGAAGAAACATTTTATATAGGATTCTGCCCAGATCTCCAATAATAGGTTCATAGGGGGATGCAGCTGTCTGTAGTAGAGACGACCCTCCCAGTGCTTTAGGTATTGTAGATAGAAATTGACAAGGTTATGCTAGAAAAGGTAGTGAACACATTAAAGTTGACATCTAAATTAAACAAGATAGTCAACATTGCCTGATGCATCAGTCATATATGTATCGAAATCGGATCGACCTGATACCATATCTGGCTACTAAAATTAGATTCAGGTAAAAAGGAGGAAAATTGGCGATATGAAATGAATTTCGTGGCATTTTGTTGTCGTATCGGGTGATATGGATCGATACTATCACGGATTTGAGACCACTGTGCACGGGCGAAGGAATTTCGGGAGATTGGAGCAGTGAGGGGACACTCGAAGAACGTAGGCCGGAGATTAGTAGTGGGGGTCAGATTTGGTGGAGAGTGAAGATCCGAATTCGTGGTCATCTTTGAGATCAAGATCAAAAGGAACAGGGAGAGAAGTTTGAGTTCGTGGTCGTCATTGTTGTTTGAGTTCACGATCGACGTCCAAGTGAGGGTGAAGTTCGCCGAGAGAGAAAGAGAGAGGAATCGGGTTGCTTCGCATCTAGGTCGATGGCCTTTTTTTCTCCTTTCATTTTGTCGGTTGAGATTTGATCTAATTGGGGGTATATTAAGATTGGTTATTGGGTTTTGGGTTGAGTTACCCCAAAACCCAATAACCCCTCTGAATATAACCCTTTCTAAAAATCCAAATTTAACACACAATAGGAAATAACTTAATAATTTTTTTAATAAGTTAATGAATTATCTAATTGAACTTAACCACTTTAATATTTAATTAATGGATTATTTATTTAATTAGCTTTTAGCAGTTCCAGTGGAAACATAAAAGATTTAATTTGTTAGCATATATATATATATATATATATATATATATATATATATATATATATATATATATAATTAATTAAAATTTTTATTAATTTGTTAAAAAAATTACTAAAGCTTACTTATTTAAGTTAATGCTTAGAATTTACACATTAGTTTGTTAGCAAAATTTAGTGAAATAATTA
Organism: Agave tequilana; assembly: GCA_038442645.1. Taxonomy (NCBI): domain Eukaryota; kingdom Viridiplantae; phylum Streptophyta; class Magnoliopsida; order Asparagales; family Asparagaceae; genus Agave; species Agave tequilana. Next base: position 66,397 of record JAVJIF010033398.1, read on the forward strand.
CTTAAATTAGTTTCTAGCAGTTAGAAAAAACATAAGATTAAATTTGTTAGTATACTTATAATTATATTAACTAATTTCTTAGTAGTTTGTTAGAAATATGTGTATTTTTTATTTTATTTAACTAGATGCTTACTGTTTGCGCATTTTTTTTGTTTGGACAAATTTAATAAAATAATTATTCAATTAGTTTATTAGCACTTGGCAAAAACATAAAGATTATTATATTGAATAACTATAATTAGTTTGTTAAAAAAATTTACTAAAACTTATGTTATCTATATGTGCTACTGTGCATTATAATATTTTATTGAAATATTATTAAGACTTTCGTCACTTATCCCAAAATTATGTCAAAGTTTTATTGATTATTTGACCAATTTTTTAAACATTTAAATTATTTTTTAATTTTCTTTTGCCGCAACCGATATCACCGAGATGATATGGTTGATTCCAATACCAAATATTGCCAGCCGGTATCGATTCGAGATTTCAAACCATGGTCATAATGCTTTGAAGTTGATTTAGAGGGAGAAAAAGCATATTATTTAAGCTTGAGGTAAAGAACAAAAGTACTTCTAGGGTGTGCACCTGTATAAACAAAGTAGAAAGTTTCCAGATCATAACACCTATTCTCCAGTAATGCAGTTATTTTGGTCCTGATTTCTATGGAAGAGTGCTACTAAAGGTTCAAGGTTTGACTTTTGTGACAGTAAAAATATTTTGTTTGAAACAAAATTAGTTTTTCTGTAGCCATACAGATCTCAATGGCGGCCAGTGGGTATGTTGGTTTGGGGGGAGGGTTGCTGCTGGGGGAAGCCTTCAGTGATCTATTAGTTTTGGTTGCTAATAACAGAAAGTTATCAGTTTCTCTGTAATTTTGAGGATCTGGAGACTTGGGAAAATGGAGCCTTGCTTGTGGATGATTGATTCAATTGTTTGTGGGAAATACTTTCCGAGGTTTAAAGTTGGATGCAATATTTGAGAAGATTTCAAAGAATTTGAAGACACCATAATTATGAAGTTAAATATACAATAAATGATGTGTAGAAGGAGCATGTAATAGGGTTAACTGGTCTTATGCATTCATGGTTCAAAGTCTCGGTCTCGGCCGCCGACTCGGCCGGCACCGAGACGGATCGGTCTCGGCGACTCGGATCGGACTCGGACGATACGCGCAAAACGCTACATAGAACGCCAAAAAAATTATGAAAAATTCATGACAAATCATAAAAAAATGTAGATATCAAAATTCATGTATCACATATTCAAAACATATTACCTAGCACTCAAAACATAACGTGAAAGCAAAAATACAAGCGTCATCGGTAGAAAAATATCAAAATACATGCATAATATAGTAAATTGCACAAAATAATTCATAAGTACCTGCTAATATAGTCATTTCTACATTGAATTACGAGGAGGCACAAAATCATCATTATCATCATCCCCACGATAAGTATAGAAACCAGACATATAGTTTCCATAAGGATAATAATATGTTTGTGGGTGAGATCCTGTAGGCTGAGATGATTGGTCAGAGGATCCACTATCAGAGTAATATGGCGGTAGGGGTTGTGCAATATCAGCTCCATGGTGATAATACCCAAAACCTCGATATTCAGTGCTGCTAGTAGAATATTCACCAGTGTTAGAATAATCAGTGCCAGAATATTGGCCATATATCAAACCCAACCCCTGTAAATGGCCTTCAAGACTATGATGACCATGTGAATAGTTATCATGTCCACTCGAATAATCATTGCTAGAACTGAAATCGATCAACCGATCTAAATGTCTACGCTGTTGCGAAATCCCTACCCGGCCTCCATGATCTGTATCTTGTGTGACATAATATTCTGAATCCCATGTTAAAGCACTACCTCGTTGGCTTCAACCAATACCATGAGTCTCTTCATCATTACCACCATCACCACCACCAGTTCCACCACCGCCACCACCATCACCGCCATCATCATCACCACCACCATCATCACCGCCATCACCATCATCACCGCCATCACCACCACTTTCGTCACTACGACGAATACCTTCATCCAACCAGCCTAAATCATCTGGTGGTAACATCGGCTGTTCTCCCTCACGAATCCACTCATCCAAAATATCATCATTGAAAATATTGTTCAGATCAATTGGGTTGTAATAATCATCAGTGTCGTTTTTACATGTCAAGTTTCTTACTCGCAACCGCATATTATAATGCACAAATACTAGTTTATGCAACTTTTTCATTGCCAACCGGTTGCGCAATTTTGTATGAATCAGCGACCACGTGCTCCAATTTCTTTCACAACCCGCTGAAGAACATGTTTGACTTAAAATTTTGATGGCAATTTTCTGCAGATTGGGAGCTTCTTCGTCATAATTAATCCATCAATCAGCTGGAAGAGATTGTTGCACTACTCTTCTAGTTAGTGAGCTTCCAAATTCTCCAACTCCATCCACAAATAATTTTATCTGTAAGAATACACATCACAAGTGTTAATATTTGCATAACATTATATCGATGAAATAAATAAATTATTATTACCTCATTAATAGCTCTTGCTTGTTTATTCAAATTTGGCTCCAATCTTTTAATGACCTCCTTTAATCCATTTCTCACTTTTGGATGTGTAGAAAAGTTTTTTTTGAATATTGGAGTGCTGGATTTAAAAAATATGCTGCAATAATATAAGCACATGATTGTTATGATATGACAGTTTCAATTTCTAGTCAACAAATACGATTTCTAGGCAAATGAATTACCAGCAGCATGCAAGTATCTATGCAATTGTCCCTCCCATCTTCTATCAATGATATCTCAGTACTTCTTCCAGTTTTTATTTGATGCCTTTATAGCCAATTTTGCTCTATCCATAGCTTCATATATAATAGATAGTGTAGGTTTCTTGTTCTGGTCTACTATTTTCAAGACTCTAACAAGAGGATCCATAATGTTTTGGACCTCTTTTGCCTTCTTCCAAAATCGGTCAGTCAGAATGAGATTAGAAAGCTTATCTCGCACACTTCTTCTACTCCTTTCCTTGTTGAATTCACGCCATTCTGTAGTCGTACACATTCTTTTCAAATCTTGCTCATAGCGAATAAGGCTTTCAATAGAAATAAACTCGGTGACAAACCGTGTTATACCTGGTCTCAACAAATCTCTATCTCTGGTAAATAGCTTCATTAAATTAACTACTTTGAGGCTATTGTAAATGAATGATGTGATCATCTTAGCATCATCTAATGTCTCCTTGACTGATTTCAAAGAGCCAATATCTTCAAGCATCAAATCAATGCAATATGCTGCACAGAGAGACCAAAATAAATGTTTTCTCTTCTCCATCAACATGTGACCAGCTGCTTTGAAACTTGGCTCATTATCTGTTACAACCTGCACGATATTTTCTTCACCAACTTCACCAACAACTTTATCCATTAGTAAGAATATATAATCAGCAGTCTTCGAGATATTAGTAGTATCAACAGAAGTATGATAGATCATGCTTCTATCACAATAAATCATGAAATTAACAATAGGCTTTCTATTATGAGAACTCCATCCATCACACATGATCGTGCAACCATACTGCGGCCATTTTGTTTTTATTGAAGCAATATATACTTCAATTTCTTTCATTTCCTCCTCTAAATATAGATTGCCAATCTGGTACCCTGTAGGGCCTTTTACACCTGGGCCTGCCTCCGCAATAGTATTAATCATGGCTTGGTAGTAAGGACCACTATCAGCGGCATTGAATGGTATTGCATTGTAGTGAAAGAATTTCGCCACGAATTTTCCAATCTTTTTAATATTCACTGTTGAGAACATGCTTTTGATTGATTTCTGTTTTGTTGGGAACATGTAAGGATCAATACCACGAGCTGAAATTTCAGTTTCTCTCATAGTCATACTCCGACGCAATCCACGGTTACTCCCTGATCCTGAAGGCTGCGAACTACTGCCACCAATATCAACTCCTTCTGCGATCTCCAAGCCATTTCACGACTTTCTTTCATAGTTTATTTTAGTTGTCTTCTTTCAACTCCTTCTAAACCACCAATTTCTTCAATTTCATTATCAGAATCTTCTTCGGTCACATCATAAAATCTTCCTCACTTAAAGATCTCACAAGTCGCTCTTTTTTGGATTTTATGGCCGCTCTTTCTTTGCTACCTTCAGAAAGATGTATCATTATTTGAGATACCTCTTTTGATACTCGCAAGTATTCTTCCACCGACCGGGTACATGTGCTATATGCTGCTTCAATCTAGTGATACCACAATGGACTTGTTTCCCTCAATAATTACACTTCACAAGTTTTCTACTTCCACCAACAAGGGTACCATGTTCCCATCCAATATCGCGTTGCTTTGGAGCCATACTGAAATTTAAAAAAATTATCTGTTAAATTAAATTAAAACTAAAATTAACTAAATTAAAACAACATTAAATTAAACTCAATTAAATGAAACTAAATTAAATTAAACTAAACTAGTTTATACTAGATTAAGCAACACTAACTTAATTACCTAACTTCAATAAAATTATTAAATAACCTAACTTAATTACAAAACTTTATTAAATTAAATTAACCTAAATTAAGTTAACTAAACTAATTTAAATTAAATTAAACTCAATTAAATGAAACTAAATTAAATTAAATTAAACTAGTTTATACTAGATTAACCTACACTAACTTAATTACCTAACTTCAACAAAATTATTAAATTACCTAACTTAATTATAATTACAAAATTTATTAAATTAAATTGACTTAAATTAAGTTTAACTAAACTAAACTAAATTAAATTACATTAAACTCAATTAAATTAAACTGAGGGGGAGAGAGAGGAAGAGAGAGAGAGAGAGCGGGAGAGAGACGGAGACAGGAGAGTGAGGGAGACACAGAGGAGGAGAGAGAGACGGAGAGAGGGACAGAGAGAGACACAGAGAGAGGGAGAGGGGGAGAGAGACTGAGAGGGAGAGGGAGAGAGAGTCCAACAGAGAGAGAGAGAGACGGAGACAGAGAGGGAGAGAGGGGCAGAGAGAGACAGAGAGAGGGAGAGGGAGAGACTGAGAGGGAGATAGAGTCCGACAGAGAGAGAGAGAGATACAGAGGGAGAGAGAGACGAAGACAAAGGGAGAGAGAGGGACAGAGAGAGAGGGAGAGGGAGAGGGAGAGGGAGAAGAGGGAGAGAGAGGGAGACACAGAGGAGGAGAGAGAGACGGAGACAGAGAGGGAGAGAGAGGCACAGGGAGAGGGAGAGGGGGAGAGAGAGAGACTGAGAGGGAGAGGGAGAGAGTCCGACAGAGAGAGAGACAGCGGGAGAGAGACGAAGACAGAGAGGGAGAAAGAGGCACAGAGAGAGGAAGAGGGGGGGAGAGAGACTGAGAGGGAGAGGGAGAGAGTCCGACAGAGAGAGAGACACAGCGGGAGAGAGAGACAGTGACAGAGAGGGAGAGAGAGACTGAGAGGGAGAGGGAGAGAGTCCGACAGAGAGAGAGAGACAGCGGGAGAGAGACGGAGACAGAGAGGGAGAGAGAGTGAGAGAGGGAGAGAGGGAGAATTACCTGCGAAGGCGACGGCGACGCGACGGCGAGGGCGAGGGCGACGCAGGGGGAGCGAGAGGGAAGGGGCAGCGTGAGAGAGAGAGATCAGATCTGATCTCTCTCTCCCTCAGCCCCTTTAAATGAAGGATCACGGGTGCCCCTTTAAATTTACTCAAACTCTAATCTTATCTCTAAGCTATGAACTCATCACCTTCTCATTTACTCGAATTCTAATCCTATCTCTAACTCATGAACCCATCATATTTTCATTTTCTCAAACCCAATCTTTATCTCCAAGCCATGAACTTATTATCTTCTTATTTACCCAACACTAGGCCCAAACCTAACCAATGAAACCTATTTTTCTATTTACCCAAACTTTAATCCATATCCATTTACCCAAATTCAAATCCCAAACCCTAATCCCTAAAACTCATGAATTCATCATCTCCCATTGTACCCAAACTCTAATTCATGAACCCATTATCTTCCCATTACCCGAACCCTAATCCCTACCCATTTATCCAAACCCTAACCCCTATCTCTAACTTATAAATCTATTAATTTCCCATTTATCCAAACTCTAACCCTTGTTTCTAACCTATCAACTTCTCATTCACACATTCACTCAAAAAAACTTCTCATTTACAAAAACCTAAATAATATTAGGTTTAGTTTCATTAGTTTGATTTGGATCTATGAGATGTTCAAATGTTTTTAGTTTCATTATCAAAACCCTAAGATCTGAATTATGAAAATTAAGATTAAGATGCTGGAGGAGAAAAGTTTGCGAGTGAAGAAGATGAAGAAATAGGTATGGACCTGTTATGACTCGACAACATGAACCAAAAGAGAATTATGCCCGGTCGGGCACATGGATCAGCTTTCTCCACTTATTCCTATCGAGCAATATGCCTTCATTAAGACCTTTAGCCTCTATATCTTGTCGTATCACCTCCATCCATGTTTTCTTCGGCCTCACCTTCGCTCTTTTAACTTGCCCTAAGTTGATCAGCTCTACTCGTCAGACTAACTTGCCCTAAGTTGATCAGCTCTACTCGTCAGACTAGCACATCTGTAGGTTTACATCGCACATGATCAAACCATCGTAGGCGGTTTTCTCTCATCTTTTCTTCTATGGGGCTACGCCTATCTTAGTAAGAATATTCTCGTTTCTTATCTTATCTCTCCTCGTTTTATCATACATCCAACGAAGCATGTACATCTCTGCTACACTCATCTTTTGAACATGATATCTCTTTATAGCCTAACAATTCGTGCCATATAACAAAGCTGGCATAATAGCAGTTCGATAAAACTTTTCTTTCAGCCATAACGGGATGTTACGGTCGAATAACGCTCTAGTTGCACTCCATGTCAACCAACCGGCTTGGATTTTATAGTTGACATCACTATTGATCTCCCCATCTTTTTAGATAATAGAATCTAAGTATCTAAACTGACTGTTCATCGGTATCTCTTGCTCATCTAGTGTCATAATACTAATTTTAGATCCTCCGTTTACTGAATTTGCACTCCATATACTCCGTTTTGGACCTACTTAATCTAAAACCTTGAGATTCTAGAGTACACTCCATATATCTAATTTGATATTTACCCTAGCTCTTATCCCATCGACTAAGACGTATCATCAGCAAATAGCATACACTACAGTAACTCATCCTAATAGCTCTAGTAAGCTCATCCATCACTATAGCAAATAAGAATGGACTCAATGCAGATCCTTGGTGCAATCCAATTGTGATCGAAAAATCACTTGTTAGGCTTCCACAACTTTTGACATTTGCCACTGCTCCATCGTATATGTCCTTAATAATGTCAATATATTTAATGGGAACACCCTTCATCAATGTCCACCATAATACCTCTCTTGGCACATTATCATAAGCTTTTTCTAAATCAATAAAGACCATATGCAAATTTCTTTTTCTCTTGAAATCGCTCTATAAGTTGATGAAGCAAATGAATAGTCTTTGTCGTCGATCTCCCCGGCATGAACCCAAACTGGTTCTCTGATATTGTAACATTCTGCCTTAATCTGTATTCAATTACTCTTTCCCAAGGCTTCACGGTGTGGCACATGAGCTTTATTCCACGGTAGTTTAAACAATTCTGAATATCACCCTTGTTCTTATAGAGAGCTATTAGGGTACTCTTCCTCCACCCATTTAATTCAAAAAATTAAGATATTAATTGACTACAGAGGGACATTTTAGTCACAAAAATTGGCACGTGACATCACATGCTGTTAAAACTAATAGGAGTGTATTTGAGAAAATCAAAATACGTTGAGTAGTTTCGTGAGAGCGAATAAAAATAGGGGGTTTAGTGAGAATGACCCAAAATATGAGGGGGTTAGTGAAATTTACCCTTTATCTTAAAAATCTTTCAGACTGCCCTGATAGTGCGAATATATATAAGTCGGATCTCATGTTTAAGGTATGATGTTGCTGGATATAATTTTGCGAGAATATTGGAAAGAGAGGTAACTGGAAAATACTTCACCAGATGTTTGTTTTGATATTAAGAGGTGAAAAAAAGGTGAAAACTCACTAGCATCCCTTTATCCTTGGAGGAAAATGTAAATGAATAGGATAGATAAAAGGACCACTGAAACATCAACACACATTACCATTATTACATCCACGTGGAAAGCTGACAAGTCGAATTATATTTTTTTTAAAGCTAAAAGTTTAATGAAGATGATGCATGAACATGTGTCATTCCTACTCTCTTTCCCTTTAGATTTTCATTCAAAACAAATAAATGTATCAAAGGAAACACATTTCACAAGACATTTTTAATTGGAAACAACACACAAAATGCAAATCGCCATGTGTGGAAACCCTAACCACTTTTCTTTATTGGTGTATTTGTTTTGTGGGAGAACCCAAGAAACAAAGAGAAATGTGGGCCCCACTTTGCATTCCCCTCTTTTCTTCTAAATTGTGTTTGTTTTGAGATTCTTGGGAGCGCAAAAAAGGGTGTTGACAAAAGCGAAATGTTAGTTTTTTCTGTTTGTTCAGCCAAAATGAAAGGAATTCGGTCAATTTGTTAGAAAATATACTAAAAAATGGTTAAAAGGCTTGAAAAGTCGAATTTGGTAGGCCGTCATACTATATTATTTCTTAAAATAGTAATTTGCAGTGGGTCTTCTTATTTCTTTGTTGGCTTTCTTTCTTATTCAAACAAACAAAAATTGTTTGTGGTGAGAAAAAGTACAAAGTTGGCCCCGCAATATATTTCTGTTGAAAAGTGAAACAATCATTGTCAAATTCCTTTTTTAAGCTTTTCCTTCCCAAATAGTCTCAATATGGACTTTCGCTTCATTAGAAACAAATAGGGTACAAGGATAGTTTATTGGAGATACTTTGGGGCCTTAACCCAAAGTTGGGACTCCTTCACTAATTGTAAAAGATGGGACTTGCCTAGAGCGTGCTCACTATATTTTTAGAACAAAGGTCACTCTTGAGCTCCCAAAAGATCATCAAACCTCATTTAGGTAGTTGCTTATCAACCTTGCAACTAGCCATTCAACCACCTTAATTCGGATGAATATTATAACATTTATTGCCGCAACTGTTGGTGTTTGTAGGAGTTTCATCCCATTTGAAAAAGAATTATTTATTGGAATCCACATATCCCCACTACTAATTTGTTTCATTGCTAACCACTGCATCCCATGAATGGCCTGACAGAATATGGAAAATCAAAGAATTTTTGGAGTGAGTTTGGAGGAAGTAAAAGAAGAACTATTCAAGAAATAAAAATGTTTTCATATGATGAAAATGTAACACTGATATTCTTACCTTACTCCCTTGTCTCCATTTCCTCTTCATCTAAATAAAACATAAATTCATAACATTTAAATCTTGGGACACTAAATCAAGTCTGTATGTGGTGAGTGTGTGTGAAGGAAGGGGGGCTTGTTTAAAAAGTAGGACATGAGTATAGCGTGAATACAATACAATTTATGTGCACGCATGATTGAGATTTTCCTGCACACAAAATAAAGAATATTAAATTTAAGAATTAAAGATGTGCAAGGTGCTCAATTCTAATCCGCGTAGCAATGGCTATGCGGGTCGTGATCCTCAGGGAGGGACTAGCGATGGAAGCTTTGTCAATAAGTTATCTCTATTTTATGTATTTTCTTATTAACAATGGTATTTACAATGAGACGGGAGAAATAGATTGGAGAAAGGTGGAGTTGGTGATCTATACTAAAGAAATAGAAGAAAGAAAGAAACACATACAATAAAGAAAAAAAACTAGAAACACGTACCTACCTCTTCAGTCCTACTTACCTTTGATCCTTATGCGACGACTTACTTTGCTTTGGAAGGCATTCAAGTATGGCGTATAGGATCGTCCACCTTCGCGATCTACACTACAAAAATAAAAGACTGGCAAGCGACGACTTGTTCATCTCTATAGGCCATCAAGGGCTCTTCTTCGGCGAAACAGTCTCGAAGCGATCGGTTCTCACGGTTTGCAAGACATCAGAGAGAATCAATGGAAGAAAACAAGAACAAAAGAACAAAAATAATAAAAGAACAAAACGAACCTCGAGTCGATTTATTTGACAATGAAAGAAAAGCAAAACTTACACCGATTGTCACCCTCAGTACAAGTAGATCTTCTTCCTCCATGAGAACATCCTCTCCTCTCAGTTTACAAAAAAATAAAAATAACAAAAAAAAGAAGAAAACCTAAACTAGAAGACGAAAGCCTAAAAACCTAGATTTGGCCCTCTGGCTCTGGACGCTCTTCTCGGTTGCACTGCAGGGGTATTTATAGGTGCAGAAGGAGGTAGAGTCCAAATACAACTCTCCCACGAAAGCTGATCCCCTGGCTTATCCACTTTGCCGCGGAAATGCGGCTTGGGCCGCGTTTCCGCGGCCATGCAGTGTCGGCTGGCCACGCGCTTTGGCGCGTGGCCTCTCCTGGTTCGTCCATCTGGGAGTTTGCTTCTGAAAGTTTGATCCTGGCTCTTGATCTTGGGATTTCGAGATAACTTGGGAAGCAAGTTACCCTAGATCTCAAATCTTCCCATATCTTTTAAACGAAATTTGCTATCCTTCTTTGGCTTTTATTCTCATCCTGCAAGTGTTTAGGGTTGAATAGAAGTCTATCCTTCCCTTATCTTTGTATTTGCAACTTTTGCCCTTAGTAATTTGCAATTTTGACAATTAATATTTGCACTTTTGCACTTGGGCTTGAATATGGGCTTTTGGGCTTCTTTTAGGCTTTATTTCTTTATTTTAGTATTTCGAGGCCTGCACACAATAAATCATAAAATATTAGTAAATGTGCAGAATTATATGAATAAATATGAAAATGTGATGGTAAATATAATGATAAAAATGCACTTTTCGCTACCAATCACACCCCCACACTTATCTTTTTGCTCGTCCTCGAGTAAAAATCAAAGAAAAAGAAAAAGAAAAGAAAAATAATCTAACCTAACTCACTTTCGTAGGAATCACGGTTGCACTTAGCACGTGCAACAAGCCGTTAAACCCCTAGGTTACCCTAGAGGACGAGTGTTGTCTCGTGAGGGTTTTCAGCGGATTACACCCACAAAATCCATAAAAAGAAAATATTTGAAATACTTTTGCAAAGACTAAGTAGTTTATAAGTTTTAGGATTATCATTTTTATTCATTCTTAGACTTAGTCTTTATAAAGTAAATTGTTTTCATTTTTAAGTAAGGATCAAAATTGAATTTTGTGTATAGTCTTTTTCGTTACCAAAAATCATATACATCCTTATGAATTTTTACTAGGAATTTCTTAACTTGGACTCTCATGCCTCTTTATTTTTTTCTCTTTTTTTTAATATGTATAACTCATCTAATTTTCTTTAATGTAAGCATCAAGGCTTCTTGAGGCCCTCATACATAACTAATTGACTATTAGATGTGTTAGTACATATAAAAGTAATTTTTCTTAGTTTAGGCTTTCTAATCCACCCACGTAGCGAACTTAAAGTCGGTGGCTCCCAAACCAGTCGGCTTTAGGGCACCAGGTGAGAAAACACCCCGCGGACTCAAATTCGAGTGAACTAGGCCCCAAAACTAAGGACTTTATTTTATTTACTCACCTTTAGGTATGAATACTTATGCTTCTTGAGGCACATGTATCCAGCTTAATTAGTGATTTTCTTTTTTTTATATGAGGCACAAAGGTCTTCGTCTTAGAATCCTATATATGCACTAGGTATGCACATTTCATTAAGGTAAAAATTAAGACTAACTACTTATTCAATTTCTCCTCCTATACCTAAAAATTCAACAATTTATTTATTTTGACCAAGTTTTTAGAAATCCTAATCATGATTTTCCTAATTCTTAAGACTAACTTAGATTTCTGTCAAAAGATAACTCAAAATATTGTCCTTTTATAATCATTTTTTTTAATTAGCAAATTTTGGTTAGTTTCTAACTATGTTAGTGTGTTAGTAAAGCCCACCCCCACACTTATCTCATGCATTGTCCTCAATGTATGAATGTATGCATGTATGCATGAAAAAGAACAAGGGAAGACAAAAGTTACCTCAAGGTGGTGGTTCCGGTGGTGGTCTAATTGGGCCAAGCGTTGCTACCCAATCAAGATAATATAGTATTTCATGGAGGAACCCACCAAAAATTTTTCTTGTATAACCCACTAAAATGTATGTGTGATCATTTTTTAAAATTTTCACCCCATCAAATTTCCAAATTTCATAATTATTTTCAGAGTCAATTGTGTCAACCGCCTTGTCCCAAAATGGAGTATGAAAAGATGGAATAATTGACTTGGACGTCATAAGTGCGGGAACGAATACCGACTCAGGAAAGAAACTTAAATCAAGGGTTCAGGAGTCGGGCTAGGTTCAGGAAGTGGGTCCAAATCAATAAGTTGAAGCTCAAGTCCACAATAATCTTCCCACAATGGAATGTGACTTAATATTGGTGATTCAAGTTCAGGAATGATAGGTGTGGGAATCAAGACTGACTCTAAAAGATTACCTAAGTCGGGTAACAAAACAGGAGTCAATAATGATTCGGGAATTTGAACTTGATCACAGATTTGAGAATCTAGGTCACATATCTCATTGGGTTCAATTTCATAAAAATGAGAACTTGCCAATTTATCCATGGGACTTTCAAAATTGCAAAATTGGTCAAGTTCAATATGATCATCAAAAATGGGTGATTCAATTTCATGATTAATTGGAACAGGATCCAATGTTGACTCGGAAAAAGTGAAATCAGGTGGAGACACCGGAGTCATTATTGAATCAGGAAGCAAAATTGAATCATCAAGTTGGGGTTCATGATCATATTCTTGCTCAAGATCTATTTCAGGAAAGGAAAAACTTGCCAAACTATCAAAATTTGGAGTTTCGGCAAGTTCAAATGATGGTACTGAAGTAGAATCTTGTTGTCCAAAGCAACATGGTTCGTCGGCTCTAAGAGGGTGGTCAGCGAAAGCAGAATTGGCCGGACGGTGAGAACGTAAAGATTGAACCATCAGATCTATTTCATGATCACGGGCTAATCTAGCCTGAGTCATGGCTGCAAGCATCCTTTCATAGTTGATAGGTGCATCATGTTGTGATTGGACTTGAAAGGATGAAGTGTAATCGTGATGAAGTTGTGAGTCGGTGGACTCACGCATTATCATGTCTGCGATTGATCGTAATTTTTGTTTGGACTCATGCATACTCATCATTTCCTGGATAGATGGTAGTCTATTCTGACTGGGTGGATCTGAGTATGAATCTTGGGAATATTGTGGACAAGGTGGAGACGGAGGACAAGTCGGTTGAAAATTGGACTCGGGGGAATCGAAACCCCATGAACTCTGTGAAGAGTTGAAATTGTTATGAAAATTATGGTCATAAGATAGGGGGTATGAGTTATAGTCATTCGGATAAGACCATTCCGGCACACTAGGTTGGTCAAAGTTATGATATGCCGGGTTGGTAATATCCGAAAAATAGTTAGGTGTATAATATGGATTAAAATTGGAAAAATTATTATTATATGCCATATCACACACAAAGGAAAAAGAAAACAAACAAATAAACAAACAAAAAGAAGAAAAAAAATTCTAACCTAAGTTAGGGTAAACCTATGACCTAGACGACTCCTAACTGGTTAGATTGTCCACAGGAGGTAGGGTGTAGACTTTGACCACAAGTTAATCAGCCAGGTCAGGGTAAGAGTGGTGGGAGGTTTTCCGTCAAAGACGTTCCTTAATTAAATAACCACCAATCTTCGGGCTTTCGGCCCTCAATCCTCTTCCTAGACACTGATTTGGTAGGAGTCAATTTCCAACACCGTTCCCCCTTTGGATAATCTCCTAATTGAGTCCGAGATGTCCCTAGGGCCAACGTCTACTAATTTTAAGTTAGGCTTGGGTTAGTGAGTGCTTGGGATATGATTTTTGGGCTAAGGAAGGGTGATGAAATCCCCACCTTATCTTGTTAATGGGTTATGCCCTTAAAATAAATTTGTGCAAGTGTACAAAATATGTAAATAAGATTCACTCAAAGCATCAACCAAGAGATGAGTCCTATTCTACATGCAATGCGAACGTACCTTGCTCCAGCACTCTTCAACAGTAAAAATAAAGGAATTGAAAAGACACGTGCCTAATATGCAAACGTCTAATCAATTTTTATCTTTAACAAGTATTTTACTGTTGATTAATTAGCAGTAAGCAGGGTTATCACAGAACAAAGTTTAACAGAGCAGTAGACAGATATTGCAATTTGCAGCAACCTGCAAAAAGATGGATCAGTAGGGAACTACTCAGGCCGCGGTTTCGCGGCAATTGCCGCGTTTCCGCGGCTCTGAAGTAGGCTCTTGTGCTCTGCCTTCTAGGGCAGAGGCACAGAGTTGCTATATGTCCACTTCTGCTGTCAGTTTCCCTGTTCTCCAAACCTGCAAACAGAAAGATTAAAAGAATTAGTTAAAAATTTTTTATTTTTAGAGAAAAACTTACCGTCCCTCCCCGGCAACGGCGCCAAAATTTTGATTGAGATTTTCCTGCACACAAAATAAAGAATATTAAATTTAAGAATTAAAGATGTGCAAGGTGCTCAATTCTAATCCGCGGTAGCAATGGCTATGCGGGTCGTGATCCTCAGGGAGGGACTAGCGATGGAAGCTTTGTCAATAAGTTATCTCTATTTTATGTATTTTCTTATTAACAATGGTATTTACAATGAGACGGGAGAAATAGATTGGAGAAAGGTGGAGTTGGTGATCTATACTAAAGAAATAGAAGAAAGAAAGAAACACATACAATAAAGAAAAAAACTAGAAACACGTACCTACCTCTTCAGTCCTACTTACCTTTGATCCTTATGCGACGACTTACTTTGCTTTGGAAGGCGTTCAAGTATGGCGTATAGGATCGTCCACCTTCGCGATCTACACTACAAAAATAAAAGACTGGCAAGCGACGGCTTGTTCATCTCCATAGGCCATCAAGGGCTCTTCTTTGGCGAAGCAGTCTCGAAGCGATCGGTTCTCACGGTTTGCAAGACATCAGAGAGAATCAATGGAAGAAAACAAGAACAAAAGAACAAAAATAATAAAAGAACAAAACGAACCTCGAGTCGATTTATTTGACAATGAAAGAAAAGCAAAACTTACACCGATTGTCACCCTCAGTACAAGTAGATCTTCTTCCTCCATGAGAACATCCTCTCCTCTTAGTTTACAAAAAAATAAAAATTACAAAAAAAAAGAAGAAAACCTAAACTAGAAGAAGAAAGCCTAAAACCCTGGATTTGGCCCTCTGGCTTTGGACGCTCTTCTCGGTTGCACTGCAGGGGTATTTATAGGTGCAGAAGGAGGTAGAGTCCAAATACAACTCTCCCACGAAAGCTGATCCCCTGGCTTATCCACTTTGCCGCGGAAACGCGGCTTGGGCCGCGTTTCCGCGGCCATGCAGTGTCGGCTGGCCACGCGCTTTGGCACGTGGCCTCTCCTGGTCCGTCCATCTGGGAGTTTGCTTCTGGAAGTTTGATCCTGGCTCTTGATCTTGGGATTTCGAGATAACTTGGGAAGCAAGTTACCCTAGATCTCAAATCTTCCCATATCTTTTAAACGAAATTTGCTATCTTTCTTTGGCTTTTATCCTCATCCTGCAAGTGTTTAGGGTTGAATAGAAGTCTATCCTTCCCTCATCTTTGTATTTGCAACTTTTGCCCTTAGTAATTTGCAATTTTGACAATTAATATTTGCACTTTTGCACTGGGCTTGAATATGAGATTTTGGGCTTCTTTTAGGCTTTATTTCTTTATTTTAATATTTCGAGGCCTGCACACAATAAATCATAAAATATTAGTAAATGTGCAGAATTATATGAATAAATATGAAAATGTGATGGTAAATATAATGATAAAAATGCACTTTTCACTACCAATCAACGCACGCACTCACATGCCCAAAAATATCACGATGAACCATACCTAGGGTTATATTCTTAGATAGCTACCTAGGAAGACGACCTAAATCCCAACATGAATCATGTATAAAGATGATACACTGTTCATTTGTTCTACATGTCCTAAAATAATTGTGTAAAAAAATCATGCACTTTTGATACTTTTTGATTATGCATCAATGAGTTATAAAATGAACGGTTTTTCAACAATTGGAAAAAAGACATCATTTGATTGATGGCTAAAAGGTGTTCCAATTACATGATTTTCTATACACAAACATTTTAGGACATGGAAACCATGATTAACAGTGTGGACCGTGAGTGGTCTATAATGAGATGAGTTTAGGCCACCTCCCTAGATTGTTATCTAAAGAGATACACTAGGAACACTTTATATATATATATATATATATATATATATATATATATATATATATATATATATATATATATATATATATATATATATACTTGTGTCATTCCGAAAGGATTCGAGGCCGAATCCTTCTCACTCAAATACAACCCTACAACATCCGAATGCAAGATCCATTTCGTTAAAGTTGATCTACATTATTTCAAGTAACTAAAAATCGAAAATCATGTATTTTGAATACTTTTTTGCCCATCTATCAAGTAGGCGCAAAATAGACGGCGAAAAATAGTATATTGCTTAGATATACATCTTTAGACATACAAATTCTCGATCCGACCATTTCAACATGATCTAAACACTTAAAAACCCTCACAAATCAATTTTTGTTAGATTTCAAATATTCTACACCGTAAATAACTAGCTCACTATTTTGACTGTCTATATTATGCCTATTTGATGGATGGGCAAAAAGTATTCAAAATACATGATTTTGAATTTTAATTAATTGAAATAATGTAGATCAAGTTCAACGGAGAAGATTGTATTTGAGTGGGAAGGATTCGGCCTCGAATCCTTTCGGAATGACACAAGTCAAGTCTAGATAGACTTGTGTCATTCCGGAAGGATTCGAGGCCGAATCCTTCCCACTCAAATACATCCTTAGGACATTTGAATGCAAGATCCACTCCGTTGAAAAAAATCATATATTTTGAATACTTTTTGCTCATCAATCAGGTAGGCGTAAAATGGACGGCTGAAATAACGAGTTGGTTAGTTTAACGGTGTTGAATATTGGAAATCTAACAAAAATTGGTGTGTGAGAGGTTTTAAGTGTTTAGATCATGTTAAAATGGTCGGATCGAGAATTTGTATATCTTAAGACATAGATCTGAACAATATGCTATTTCAACCGTTCATTTTGCGCCTACTTGATAGATGGGCAAAAAGTGTTCAAAATACATGATTTTTAGTTACTTGAAATAATGTAGATCAACTTCAACGTAATAGATCTTGCATTCGGATGACACAAGTCCATCCAACGAGTAGGCGAAAAATGGACGGCCAAAATAGGGAGTTGGTTAGTTTAACGGTGTAAAATATTTGGAATCTAACAAAATTGGTGAGGGTATTTAAGTGTTTAGATCATGTTGAAATTGCCGAATCGAGAATTTGTATGTCTAAAAATGTAAATCTAAATAATATGCTATTTTGACTGTCCATTTTGTGCCTACTTGATGGATGGGCAAATAGTATTCAAAATACATGATTTTGATTTTTAGTTACTTGAAATAATGTAGATCAACTTCACCGGAATAGATCTTGCATTTGAATGATATAGGGTTGTATTTGAGTGGGAATGACTCGACCTCAAATCCTTTCAGAATGATACAAGTCTCTCTTTATATATATATTTGAAAATGATCTTATGAGAATAATTTTCAAATTAACCTTCGTGAGAACTCTACGGTGGGCCACTCCATAGATGATTCGAGCAGTTCATTTTTATCTACTCACTCTAATTAGACTAACTGTGAAAAAAACAAGCGTTTCCAAGCTTTTTACCTTTGCATCAAATGACATCTTTTTTCTGCGGCTAATATAACATATTTTTTAACCACTTAATGCATAGAATTACTTGATTTTTCATGATTAGCCTAATTAGAATATGTAGATCAAGACGAACGGTTCAGATCACTCATGAGGTGGCCCACCATAGAGTTCTCACGTAATTTGAGAACCGTTCTCATAAGATCATTTTCCTGTGTGTCAAAGCGAGGGCCTTGGCTAGAGTGATGCTGATGTGGTGGAATCCTAGGTCATAACTTAACATCTGGTGGAATAAAAGATGTAGATGTGAATATTTGCAATTAAAACCCTCATCCTTGAAAGTAAGAGAACAATTTGTTTGCTTTCACTTGCAATGCCCTCTCTTCCTCTTTGTTTCTCTCGCTCGCTCTGTTTCTTTCTCGTTCTTCCCTCGCGCAGCAGCTGCTTCCGCTTCAATATGGCATTTCTTTGTCTTCTTTAATCCTAATATTATCCAAGCAAAATCCCAAGAGAGGAGGAAAAAAAGTTGCTCCATAATCATCTCATGTTCAAAATTAGAGCCCTGTAATCATCTCATGTTCAAAATTCCTTATATCCTCTCTCTACTTGAAGATCTCATGTTGCTGAATTTTATATAAATTTACACAAAAACCTAGTGAAAGACACATGCACATTGTTAAATTCTGTACAAAATTTCCTCCAAATTTACAGAAATGTTGCTGAGGTTTTGTGGTTCTCTTTCTGCACACTTAAGTTAAAGAAAGGACTTTTTTTTTTTTAACTAGTCTTGTGGTCAACAAATGTTATTCTCTTTTGGATTGTATCAGTGAAACTACTCTTCATTTGGTCAAGTCATGATTTTATAGTGTATGTACTATTTTGTTATTGTTATGCAGACTTCATTTTGGTTCACACAGTGTTCTAAATAGTGGTCATAGCGGCTATATCGGCCGGGGAAATCTATCGAGTTTGGGATATTTCGGGGATATTTTCAAAAATTGGATATCAAAATCAGAATCTCAATAAGATAATACATGCATAAATCATATAAAACTACATAAAACATCATATTACATGTTTACAATATACTTATCTTGACAACTTGCATTAAGCTTATGAATTCATAACCACTATCCAAGTGTAGAATCTTTACAAATGTCACATTGTCACATCACTCGAATCACCCACATGCCTAACCTAGAAATTGGGTGTAAAACGCTATATCGGGTCTAAAATCGTTGAAATTGTGACCGATATATCGGGTCTAAGCTGATTTATTGACGATTTTGGGTAAAAACGCTATATCGGTTTGGATGTGCTAAATTGTTGTGGCTAGGTGTCATAAACGCAATATCGGCGCTTTATCAGGGATATATCGGGGATATTTTAGGTTCATATATTTAGAAGTCGAGGGAAAAATAAGAATTATTTTTGCTCAAATAATTTTTAATAATAATTAACTGATAATTTTCTGTTACAAACTTCGATTCTTGTTTTTAAAATACGAGTTATTTTTGCTTAAATAATTTCTAATAATAAATTGACTGATAATTAATTGTTATAAAGTTTTATTCCTTATTCTAAATAGATTATAAGCACATACACTCTCTCTGAAGCATGGCATGCCCAAATCAGGGGCGCGTCCGTGTCGGACACGGACAAGTGCCCGACATGTGCCCTGTCCGTGTCTGACATGTGATCCACGCGTGTCGGACACAGTCAAAACGTGTTCGACACGGGTCAACGAGTTTGACTCATCGGACACGGTCAACCTGTGTTTTGGACACATCTTGGACACGGCAAAATCGTGTCTTGGACACGGCGTGGGTTTAATGGGTCGTGGGTTTATTGGGTCGGGTAATTGATTTAGATTTGTGTAGGATTTTGACATGATAATGAAAAAGTCATTAGACTAGCTTCAACTTCATTTTAAGAGATGATACCGTTTCAATTTTGTTTTGAACTTATGATATTAAGTTGTTAACTTGATTAATAACTTGTGAGCTTATGGATTTCGGGTTGTAATTTGTTATAAACTTATGATTTTTTTTATAATTTGCATGTGTTGATTAATATTTTAGTTTGTTGTTCACTTGATTGATATTTTATAAATTTGTTTATATATAATAATAATAAAATATTTCTTGCCGTATTACCGTATCTTTTTTTTTTTTTTTGATTTTGCCGTGTCCCGTGTCCATGTCCGTGTCGGACACGACACCCATATCCGCGTCCGTGCTTCATAGTACACTCTTGCCATTCTTGTCTCTTTTGATTAATTCTCCCCACTATTGTCGCTTCTAGTCATTCAAGAGAATTCAAGGTATCAGTACTATGTTCTTCCATTAGTTATGAAGTTACACTGTACCATGTTCTTCAATTATTTTTTTCTACTGAAGCTTTCATCTATAATAGGTTTCAATCTAAAAGTGAATTAAAATGCACCTATCATTTCATTGAATTGCTAGTTTTGATTTCTTAGCATGAGGTAATCCACACTGCAAGTCAAGATCTAAACTCATAAATTATGATAACGACGCAGAAAGATCTGATTCACAATTGAAACTCCATTTTTAGATCAAATACTTAGAACCACCATGAGTGAGTTACAACCTACAACCTGACAATTGTTAATATTATGATACATCAATCAATTTATTTACTTTGGTGCATTGTGCATACTTACATGTGGACTTACAGAAATTAGAAAAGAATAAATAAACACGTAGGAAAACGTTCGTCTTCAAAATTTTCAGAATTCACTCTATGTTTCAACGTATTTTATACTTGATGTATATCCCCAACTCTTGCTGCCTCAAAAGAGCTTTATTTCTGAAAAAAGCATGTTTCAAAATCTGTAGATGTTGTAGCTTTAAATTATTGGTCCAAGCAGCTATCATCTATGGGATCTCAAGATATTAAGTCCTGAAAAGACATTCCCTCAAACAGCATGCATGCATGAGCAAGGACCATTATCATCTTGCTTCAAAATGACAAATTCTTCTTAGGCTTTTCCTCCATCCGTATTTGGACTTCACGGTTACCTAAATAACCGTAAAGTTGAAAAAATCATATAAGATAAAATTACAAGTAATTAAACTATGAAAACAATTGCAAAAATATTTCAAAGCCAAAGAGAAGCGGTAGAACCTACAATTGAGACGCCAAGTGGTTAGAGAGGAAGAAGACAGAGACGAATGACACAGCTGGTAAGAGTCACCGTTATTGGCAAAAGATCAATTTTAACTCTCCTCTATAATGATCTAAATATGATCATAGAGGTGCCAGTAGGGAGATACGATGACGACAAAGTATTGATAGAGTGGTTGAGAATTTCAGCAAATTGACAGGGGTGAAAGGCGCTGGGAGTGTGGAGAATGAGAAAAGACATAAACGAGCGAGAGAAACGAAAAGGAGAGAAGGCATCGCGGGTGGAAGGATTGACTGATCATTCTCTTACTTCCAAGGATGAGGGTTTTAATTGCAAATATTCACATCTTGATGTGAAACGTGTACGTGGGCGAAAGTAATTAATAAAACAACTAAAAGAAGCATTTCACTAACAAGAAGACCATTGGTAGGAAAACGAGTAAAATAAGTAATATAAGTTGTTATTCTTTAACATGCCATTATGTGATCAATATCAAATATCAAAGTACTATTAGATGATGTTTGTTTTGTAGGTAAACATATTCTACGGGTAATAAAGAGACTAGATCAATTGCAATGGAGAAACATAATCACTCACTTTTGATGTGGATAGTGAATTAGAATAAATAATCGACTGGATGATGTATATCTAAATTTATAATTAAATATTAATGTAATGAAAATAATACATGAGATGATGATAGATATAATCTTAGTTATCTGATTGTTGTGATTGATTTCTGAAATCACACAAATGAGAACATGTGCAGTCGACAAGAACTGGATTATCGAGGGATCATAATCACTCACTTACTTTTGATATGGATAGTGAAACATAATCACTCGATAATGGAGAAACATAATCACTCACTTACTTTTGATGTGGATAGTGAATTAGAATAAATAATCGACTGGATGATGTATATCTAAATTTATAATTAAATATTAATGTAATGAAAATAATACATGAGATGATGATAGATATGATCTTAGTTATCTGATTGTTGTGATTGATTTCTGAAATCACACAAATGAGAACATGTGCAGTCGACAAGAACTGGATTATCGAGGGATCAAAATGCATACATAAATGAGGTCGAGATGATAGTACTGTAGATGACTTCGAAACGAACATTACGAATACTCTTGCTCAGAATTTCGACCACGAGAGGGGCTCGGGCGCGCCCGTTGGTTTTCGCGGGCGTGATCGTCTGGCGCCTGGGTGTGGCACGTCTGTGCGCGAGCGCTTAGAGCAGTCTTGAGTGCAGAAGCCGCGGGCACTTCTTTAAGAATTGTGGCAAAAGTCTTGAGCAGTTGTGGAGCAATAAAAAAATCATGTTTTAACTTGAATAGTTGAGAGAGAGAGTAATGTAAATGTAAGTAGAGGCGAGGCGGTGAAGGATCATCGACGCTAAAGACTCGACGAAAATTCAATAGAAGAAGAAATTTGATGTGTGAGGTAGAGAGAGAATAGAAAGTAACCGATATAAATCAATTACGACATCTAACCACTAATTGAGTCTGATTAGGACATCCCATCACTAACATAATTAAGATTGAGAAATCCAATAATCAAGCTTAATTGAGAGTGAAGAAACTTTTCATTGATTGCATATATCCCCCAATAGAATATACGAGGGCTCAGAATTCAAGATTGAGAAATTCAATAATCAAACTCAATTGAAAGTGAAGAAACTTTTTCATTGATTGTATATATCTCCCAATAGAATACACGATGACCCTTTATATAGGCTACAAAATTGTACCATCCTAGTTGCAATTCAAATAGAAATACTAATCTTAAAATAAATCAAAAATCTAAAAGAAAGCGAAAATACATAAAAAGATAATTACTAATCCTACTATAACTCTGATTACTACTCCAATATATAAAATAAAAATCCTACTACTATGATAACAAAATCTTATTCTAAAACTAAATAGCCATGGTTCTCTTGAGTCTCCTTTGGTACACGTGCCATTCTTTGGGCTTGGACTTTGGTAGCGGTGTCAACTCCATGATGTCTGCATTATTCTCTCTGGATTGGAAAAAATTTGATTCTGTTGAGTTGAGGAGGAAGAACTCTCATACTGCTCCAATATGTCAGGATCAATTTTTTACAGCTCACTTTGATATAACCACGAATCTGTTGGTGATTTTCTTTTTCATTGAACCAAATGCTTACGAGTCTCATCATCTTGGTTAGTGATAATTTCATCATCCACAAATTTATTAATCTGATCCCATGTATTGGGTAATATATTTGGAAATGAAGGGAATATCTCTCAGAAATAGCTCATAGGATGGCTCATCATCTAATGAGTTTGCTAGAGTTAAAATCATGACCCTTATAGTGCACTAGATCTTCAATATTGAATGTAGAATTAATACTAAAATATTGAAGAAGATCAATAACATAATCAATATCATTTAGCTTTTTTAAATTTAAAATGGACCAGCATTATGGGCATGTCATTTCTTAACAGTTCTGGGTGGAAATCGTTTCGGATGAATTGTACTATCACATAATCACCAACATTAAGAGTTTTTAGTCTTTTTCTTACATCAGTTTGTAACTTGTAGTTGGCGTTATTTTGAGCAATTTTATCTATAATTTTTTTCTGTAAATCGTACACATGTGATGCAAATGATGATGCGGATGCTGATGCTCTAGTATGATCATGCATATGAATACGATCGATGGGTTATCTAAGTCTAAAATCATAAACAATTTCATATGGTGATTTCACGAAGTTCTATTCACAGCTATATTGTACGCAAACTCTGCAGTGGCAAGTTTAAGGTCTCAAGTTTCAATGTGTTCACCAAGTAATATGCGTAACAGATTTTTTAGACTCATATTGGTAACTTCAGTTTGACCATCAGTCTGCGAATGAAAAGTAGCAGAGAATTTCAATTTTGTGCATAACATCCCAAAGTGTTTTTCAAAAATAACTCGTGAATTTGACATCTCTATCGGACACAATGGTCTTAGGCAAATCATGTAATTTGACAACACCCTCAAAGAATATCTTAGCAACTTTAGAGGTGTCAGCTTTTATAGAACAAGAGAAAATAGACCATTTTGGAGAAACGGTCCCAGCAACTAAAACAAATTGTTTTTTCTCAAAGTTTTTGGTAAACTTAACACGAAATTCATACTCACATTTTGCCAAAGACAATTCAGAATGGAGAGTGAATTGGACAAATCAGTGTTTTGTTTTCTTTGTTTGGCTAGTTGACAAATATGACATCGACCAACATGCTTAGCAAGATCATATTTCATACTAAGCCAATAAAACATATACTTTATAGCTTCTATGGTCTTCTCGTTTACAAAATGTCCACTTAAACCACTTGCATGCAGTTCTCAAATAAAAAAAGAGGTTCTTGGAATGCATGGCTTATGTCTTAAAAACAAATACCCATCATGCAGAAAAATTTCATTTTTTCATGTTATTTCATCTTTTAGTTCCGCGTATATCTAGTGAAAATTAGGATATGACTCATACTCAGTTCTCAATTGCCCAAAACCACTGACTGCAATTGTCATCTTTGTCAGAATGAATATACGGTGGCTGAGAGCGTCGACGGCTTTGTTTTCAACTTCAGCTTTGTGACGTAGGGTGAATGTGTAGTCTTGTAAAAATCAATTCAACGACAATGTCTAGCATTCAACTTCTTTTGGGAGTAAATGTATTTCAAAGCTTCATGGTTAGAACAGAGAACGATTTCTTACGGTAGCAAATAATGTCACCAATAGCGAAGCACATGAATCACCACATAGAACTCTTTATCATAAAAAGAGTATTTTTGCTTGGTGTCATTAAGTTTCTCACTAAAGTAAGCAATTGAATGCCTTTCTTAAGTTAAAACTCTACCTATACCTATACCAAATGCGTCACATGCTACTTCAAAATCTTAAAAAAAAATCAGGGAGACTTATAACTGGGACACTGACTATTCTTACCTTAATCTCAACAAAACGCTTTAGCAGCAACATTTGACCATGTAAATTCACTTTTCTTTAGATAGCCTGTAATTGGGGGCATGACAGTGCTGAACCCTTTTATAAACCGTCGGTAGAAGGTAGCAAGTCTGTAAAAACTTCTTACCCTACGGATGGTCTTCCGTTTCGGCTATTCCTCGATGACTCATTTTTCTGGATCCGCGAAAACTTCATTTGAATAAACACAAATCTTAGAAAGTGGTAAAATATTTCCTTTCTCAACACAATATAAACTTGACGCAAGTGTTCTAAATTTTTCTCGCGAGAATGGCTGTAAATAAGGATGTCATCAAAGTAGACAATAACTTTTTTCATAAAAGGTCGCAGTACTTGAGTCATCACTCGCATAAATGTACTCGGAGCTTTGGTCAATTTAAAAGGCATGACCATCCATTCATATAATCTATTTTTCGTCTTGAACCATTCATCTTTCGGACGAATGCGAATTTGGTGATAACTACTTTTTAGATCTATCTTAAAAAGATTGTGACACTAGACATCATATTCAACATATCATCCAACCTCAGAATTGAAAAATGATACTTGATTGTAATTTTGTTAATTGCTTTACTATCCATGCACATACGCTATGATCCATCTTTTTTTGACATTTATAATGCGGAGACATCACATGGGCTCATGCTCTCCAATGAAGCTCTTGTTTGCCAACTCATCGACTTGCCTCTTGAGCTCTGTATGCTCGATTGAGTTCATTTGGTAATGCAACAAGTTTGGTAGACTTGATTCTGATACTAGATCGATAGCATGTTAGATGTCATGCATTGGTAATCTATTCAAAAGGTTTTCGGGAAAGACATCACTAAACTCCTCAATAGCAAGGGTGACTTCTGGAGGAATATGGTTATCCAGTATTTTAATCACTTCTCTAGCAGCTAAGATCATGAATGTGGCACCATTCTTAAGTTCTTGATCAAGTTCTGTCACACTGATCAAATGAACTTTTGGCTTTTTCGGTGCATTAGGTTTAGGCTGTTTAGTTATAAGTCGGAGGGGATTAACTTGATCTTCTCACCCTTATGTTCAAATCAACACATGTTCGATCGATCATAAATAGTAACATTCTTGTCAAAGGGTCATGGTCGTCCCAGAAAAATTTGACCTCATCCATTGTAATCACATCACACCATATATTTTTCTTTATAAAGTTCAAAGTCAATCGGGACAAGACATAGTTGTTTCACGTTAGGGCTGTGGAGTTGATCCATGCTCCTTATATGGATGGGGAGGAGATGCAACCTTCAATCCAACCTTTTCGATCATTGTAGATGATACTGCATTGATACAATTTCAACTATCCACTATTACTTTGCAAAATTCTTTCCCTCAATCTTAATGAATGTGTGAAAGAAAGCAGTTTTTCTCTAATCGTCATTCTCTTCATATTATGAGCATGCTCACCTGTTGACAGATATGAAATTGAAAGTGCGGGTCGAATACAGTTGCATTCAACACCAGAACCTTCTTGGTCATAATCAGAATCATCACTTTCGTTTAGATTCGGGTGATAAGCAAAATCCTCGGAGTCAGAATTAAGAGCTTCTATGGGAACTCCGTTAACGAAGGTGATCTTAATTTCACTACCACAGTTAGCTGCGACATACCGATAACCTTAACATCTATAACACTTGGTGGAAGCACTAATCTTGAAAGAGTTTTGTTCAGAAGGTTTGTTGGTTATCTCTATTTTTGTTCTTGAAATTGTTCTTTCAGGAGGAGGATGGGGTGCTAGACTTATCGAATTGAGAAGAGGAGGTTCTAGACACACTCGATTTTGAATTAAAACACTTAGTATTGTAGTTAAAACTAAGGGAATCTAGATCTTGAACTAACGTGTTGGCTGCCTATAACTTGTTGACTCCTCTAGCTAACGGTTAGATTCACAAGTCATCTTTAAGTCTAGCTTTGGATCTAGAAAGGGTTTGAGCTTATCCTTTAGTATTGAGGGTACTGCTCCTGATGAGAAACTCATTGAATTTTGTCACGTACTCTTTTACTGATTTGGTGCCTTGAGTGTATTGGTACCACTTGTCCATGAGACGGATACTAAATGATGGTGGTATATATTTTATTTGTAACTCATTTTTCATCCTATCCCATCCTACACGTTTGTTTTCTAAATTGGTCCAGTACTGACTAACTTGACTAGACAGCTTCATTGCGGCAAACATAACTTTCTTAGGCTCAGTGAGTTTGTACCATGTAAAGTGTCTATCTAGTTAGAGTAGGAAAAAATATGGTCATGACGTCCATCAAAGGTGGGGACCTCGATCTTGATGCTTTTTAGATATTGAGCATCGAGATTGGATGGATCAGCAGAGTTATCATGTCGGTGATTTCGCAATGGGGTATCCTCATTCTCGAGAATTTTACGTTCAACCTGTAGTTTGGTCATGGTTTGAGTCGGAGCTTAAGTTTAGCCATGATTTCAGTTAGAGTGGGTTGGGACTCTATTGGGATGGACTCGAGTTTACTAGACTCGTCTAGCAAATATGGGTTACCACTATGGGTTGCCATGCAATGTATGAGTCCTAAATGTAATGTGCCTATAAAATTAACTTAGTTTTATTTTAATTTGTTGATATATCGGATTAATCAAACCCTAATCTTACCAATCCAATTAACCAGCTCAGTGAAATAAATCGATTCCACCTTTCAGTGTTTCTTATTAAGTAACCACTTTGAAATACCTTTCTTTAGACACTAATCGTATGAAAATTTCAGAAAATATTTATCCTTCAAATTTTCTAAAAAGTACACTAATTTTTCTAAAATACAAGCAAGTAAATAAACGTGCTTAAGATGCAAATCCTTCCTAGTCTGTGCAATTCCTACCTAACTAGGCTCTGATTTCAAACTGATGTGGAATGTGTACATGGGCGGAAGCAATAAATAAAACAACTCAAAAAATGTTTCACCAATAAGAAGATTGTTGGTAGAAAAATAAGTAAAACAAGTAATATTAGTTGTGATTATTTAACATGCCATTATGTGATTAATATCAAATATCAAAGTACTGATTATATACTATTTGCTATGTAGGTAAACAGATTTTACGTGCAATAAAGAGACTAGATCAATTACAAAAGAGAAGCATAATCACTCACTTTTGATATGAATAGAAAATTAAAATAGACAATCGAGTGGATGAAGTATATCTAAACTTATAATTAAAGGTTGATGTAATGAAAATAATATTTGAGATAGTAGATATAATCTTAGTTATTGTCTGATTGTTGTGGATGATTTTTGAAATCACACAGATGAAAACAAGTGCAGTGACGAGAACTGGATTGTCGAGAGATCGAAACACTCACGGAGATGAGGTCGAGATAGCAGCACTGTAGAAGACTTCGAAATAAACACTGTTAATACTTCACTCAGAATTCCGACCATGAGAGGAGCTCAGGTGTGCCCGTTGGTTTCCACGGGCGTGATTGTCTGGTGCTTGGTGTGGTGCATCTGTGTGCGAGCGCTTGAGCGTTGGGAAGAGTCTTGAGTTTAGAAACCGCGAGTACTTCTTCAAGAATTATGGCAAGGGTCTTGAGTAGTTATGGAGTAACACGGAGGCCATGTTTTAACTTGAATAATTGGGAGAGAGATGATGTAAATAAAGTTAAGGCGAGGTGGTGAAGGGTCATTGACGATATGAGGACTCGACGAAAATTCAACAGAGGAAGAAATTTGATGTGTGAGGTAGAAAGAATAGAAAGTAATCCATAAATCAATTAGGATATTTCACTACTAATTGAGTCTAATTAGAATATCACACCACCAATAGAATTTAGGATTAAAAAAAAATCTAATAATCAAACTCAATTGTGAGTGAATAAAATTTTCATTGATTGTATATATCCCCCAATGGAATACACGAGGGCGCTTTATGTAAGCTATAAAATCACTCTCTTAGTCACAATTGAAATAGAAATACTAATTCTAAAAAAAATCGAAAATCTAAAGAAATCGAAGGAAACTACTAATCCTGCTGCAACTCTTATTACTACTATAATATATAAAATAGAAATCCTACTATTCTGATTATAAAATCTGCTTCTAGAACCAAATAGTCATGGTTCTCTTAAGTCTCCTTTGGTACAGGCGTCATTCTTTTGACTTGGACTTTAGTGGCGGTATCAATTCCATGATATCCGTATCACATCTACTTCTTTTATTCCATCGGATCTTAAGTTGTGGCTAGGATTTCACCACATCATCATCACTCTAGCCAAGGGGGCTAGAGTGACATGCTAGCCCACGTTTTCCATATATATATATATATATATATATATATATATATATATATATATATATATATTTGTGTGTGTATACCAATACACGATGCACTGGTACGAATATGAAATACAAGTACGAACATGGTGCTCGTGTGAGAATATAGTGCAAGTGGGCAATGATAAAAGTATAGTTGACTCTATGTTAATATTCATTTTCTATAACATGGAGTTGTAAGGATATTATGCATGATTTATAATCTTGGTATCGGTATCGGCCCTATGGTTATTTATATCAATTCCGGCAATATCATCTGTCAATATTGGCAATCTCAGTCACATCAACAATATTAGATCTAATATCAGCTGATATTATAGAGTTAATATTGTGTAGCGTACCTACAAATTCGATACGATATTACGGATATATATGAAAGCGACCGATATTTGAAACCATGCTATTAGCGGTAAAAGAGACCATTGTGTCTGTTACTATGAATAATCTTTTAAGTAGTATGAATCAATAATTGTGTTAATATCAATAAACTTTATTAAGAAACTGAAAAGATTATATAAATGCAATTCATCTACAAATAGTATGACTATAATTCCATCATTCAAATATTAGATTGATTTTTAACTTTTTAAGTCTTGGACACATAGGTAGTGTCTCGATATTTTACAAAATTTAGGATATGTCAGAAGCAATATCCAACATGCATCCATCAAGTATCAGGATGTCAAAGGATCAAACAAATATCCGACATATAAGTATCCATTCTAACATAGCATATGACTATAAACTAATGAAGAGAGCATCTTATTAAGTGCCATTTACCAGCCACTAATTAAAGGATAAATAGATACATCATTAAAGATGATAGATATTATATCTTAGGTGCCTTTTGGCAAAGGGGTTAGTGAGGAAATCAGGGAAACAATGACACTTTTTCTTGCCAGACAACAAAGAATAACTTTAGGATACGTCAAAAGTAGTATCCGACATGCATACATGATCTGTCAAGTATCAAAGTGTCAAAGTATCAGATAAATATCTTGCACATATACTCTCTTTTGCTGAACTATTGAATTAATAGTCTAACAGAGAGAACATCTTTGGATTAAGTGCCATTTATCAGTCATTTAGGTTAAAATTAATTAAAGAAGTATAGCTACATCGTTAAAGATTTATAGGTATTATCAAAAGTGCCCTTTGGCAAAGGGATTAGTGAGGAAATCAGGGAAATAATTACACTTATTGTTGCCAGATAACAAAAGAATAACCTTATTCTTGTCAAACACAAGTTTATATCAAAGTGGAACAGTAACTTATCTTTGGTGCAGTAAATGCACTTAATCTTGTCTTTTTGTGAGTACTAGGATAACTTTCTTTATTTCAAAATGATACAATAACTTTAAAAGAATAACATTCAGAAATTAAAAGTCAAAGTTATCCTTGGATAACTTTATCCTGTTGCCAAACGTCACCTTAAGGTGCTAATTGGCAAAACACTGGTTTGATGCCAAAGCATTATAATTTTGCCTCTATGTTATATATACGTGAGAGAACAAGGAGAATACTTGCTCTTATTATTTTCGACTGACCATTGAATTACTTTATTTTGTCAAAACACTGGTTTGATTCCAAATCATTATAATTTCTCTTAGTGCAATAAATGCACCTATTATTTTCTCTTTTGTGAGTTTTGTGGATAAACTTTACTTTTCAAAGTTTGCATAATTTTATTAAGTAATTACTTGTTACAATTAAAATGGAGTTATTCTCCTCCTTGAATAACCTTATAACTTTGCCTAATGCACTAAGTTAAAAGTGCCATGTTTCTACTTACATTTTTAAGGGGATTAGTTGGGTTGTTGGTTTGTTTGCTTATATGTTTCTTTGACTTATTTTAGTGAATTTGGAGATTGGATGTATGGCTTCTTTAGAGGAAGATGCTCTTTCCCCTCTGAATTTGGTGTGATAGACCATTGTCCACCAATTATTTGGTGGATTATTTTTTTTTCTATGTTATTTGCTTCTTTTATTCATTACCTTGAAGGTTTAGATGTCTTGTAGCCCATTAGATTCTACGACACTTGTCCATTTGTATTAGTCATATAAGTTATGCATCAATGCTTGAGGCTTCTTGTTCTAATCTTGAAGTACTCATCTACATGTATGCATTGGATGGAGTAGTTATTCCGCTGTATGCTTTACATTTGATGTTCAGTCATATAACTACTACAATATTAATACTTTAATTCATGATATAATCTCAAAGCACACTTTATATGTATGCATCGAACCAAAGATTTTATAGATCCACCTGTAGATCTTATCATTTGGAATCCCGGGAGCCAATTTCGTAGCTTTTTACTCATCAAGTTCATTTGTGCATCCTGCATTATCCAAAAAGGGGATATCCTGCAAATTGGAGAATGTTTAAATTTCATCATCTATTTAAATCTTAACTGTTTATTGACTGTTGAGATGTACCCTTGCTTCAATTGATTATACTTCTCCATTATTATTATACACTTAGCACATATCAAGCTGTACGACATGGATTTAAGCCAGGGGAGGTTCTGCATGTGCAGTCCTTAAAGATCTTTCTCAAGGACTACTCACTTGTGTACCTTCCTTGAACAGCTCAATAAGCTAGAATTTTGTCCTTAAATATCAAAATATCACCCTTACATGTGATCCCTTGAATTCTTTTCTCTGACAGTATAAACAGTACCTCTACATTCTTTTTAGCTACAGTTTGTTTTACTACAGGTTTTTGCTGACATGGAAGAGCTCGGCATCAGGCCAGACCAGTCCATTGTGCGGATGGTTGGTGATGTATTTCAGAACTTGGGCATGCTGGACAAATACGAAAAGCTGAACAAGAAATATCCACCACCAACATGGGAGTACCGGTATATCAAAGGGAAGCGTGTAAAAATTCAAGTTAAGCACTTAAATGCTGCAGATGTGGAGGAAGCTGGTAAGCGTAATATTGCTGCAGATGTGGAAGAGGCTGGTGAGTGTAATATCGCTGCAGATGTGGAAGAGGCCGGTGAATGCAATATTACAGAGTCCGCTGGCTGAAGTCCTTTTAGTGACAGTTACTCTACATCATTCCATCCGGCTGGTCTCTACTGAAGCAAGCTTTTGGAGTAACTTTATTGAATGAAGCATCTGCTTTAAATGGTCCAGCCGCATGAGCATCCTTGCCGTATATCTGAACAAAGGGCTACATAGAATCAATCGCTCGCCTGAGAACAAAGGATAAATGGATGAATTGGGTGGCAGTTCTGCACCAGTAAGCATCAGCTGAGAGAAATTTCGTGATAAGAGGAGTATTCTGGCTGCATTTAAATGAAACAGGACTCAGGGAAGATAAGTGTCTCATGCATACTTTTGCAGTATTCCTTGTGTAACAAATTGTATTATAACACTGCTCTCTACTGAAGATTTGTAATTTCCTAGATGATCAATCCGCCCATGTTTTCAACCAACAAGTAGTAATTTGGGCTCTTATACCCTGTATTCATATTATTTTCTCCCCAGGGAAAAGAGAAGGCCTTTTACTCATTAGTCACTAATGGTTTCATTTTAAATCAATAAAACTCAATGCAGACTCTGTTCTATCGGGATTTGGATTTCTGCTGAATGCTGTTGCTTCAGTTACTAATCAGTGCTCTCATCAGAAATGAAACATTTTTTGAGTTCCTGTTGAGTTTTGGATTTTCCTCCAGATGTTGCTGCTTACAAGCGGGGTTCAGTTATTTTGTTTGCATTTATCTAAACTATGCTATCTATCAAAACCAGGGATTTCGCTCTTGATGACGTTATGGATCTCATCCTATCTTGTGTAAACTTTCTTGTTTACCATGAACCCTCCTCCAGAGGCATGCTTAATAGTTGTAGCAAAAGCTGGGATGTCTGCCCTGAATCGCCATTCACCACCATTCTCAGGTATTTATGCATCTGTAAATGTTGCTTTAGTTCTGTTACGGTCAGTAAATCTCGACAGTTCAAAGATCACTACAAGTCTGTTGATGGCGAATTCGAGCCATCTTCTATGAGATTAACAAGGCAATGTGTAGAATGCAGTGATGCAAATTGAAACATTGTAGGGAAAACTACATTGATTCACTGACAATGTGATCATCTGTCAAAACAAAATATGAGTCTGAAATTAAATATGTATCCAAGACCATCCAGGTATCAGCTTTAGTTTCAACGGCTAGTATATGCTATAGGTTCATCGTGGTGCTTCGAGATAGCTTGGATTGCCTCCGTGTATCATCTCTCTTTGATGGACCACCCAATGTCAAGCCCATGGCCAGCCTCTGCTCTTCCTTCCTATATCGGATGCCGCAAGCATTGCATGCTGTCTGGTGGCAATTGAGCATTTCATACATGGAGCATGAGATATTTATGTCGCAAAATAGCAAATCAAAATGCAAAGAATATGGAGCTCTCTACCAATACCATAGCATGTTCAGAGTTTTAATTTGAACTAGACAAGGACATGGATGCATAGACAAATAAAAGCTGGCAATTTTATGAAAAAAATACAAAGGTTTAATTTCAGAATTCTGTCATGAATTTTAACCTGATTTCAGAAAACTACCAAAAGCGTTTAAAATACAATAAACTATCATGAAGTTTGTAAAATCCCCAAGTTTATTCAATAAACTTCCGTGAAAGGCCACAGCTTGTTGCAGTTTATTGTATTTTTTTTTTTAGGTGAAAGTTCATAGTAATTTTCTGAAATTCACCAAAAAAGTAAATTACCTAAAATGTTTGTGTATGTTCTTTTTAAGTAGGTAAAATTTGTCATGACACACTGAAAATGCTTAAGGAAATAATGAAGATCTTAAATTTCAGTATTTGTCAACAATTTTGCTGACCAACTCCAAACAAAACATATTAGAACATGAAAGTAGCATGCCAATTAGTATTGTACATTGGATGGAAACTGAAACTTCAATATTTTTGAAGTTTATTCAATTTTTTTTTCTCGGAATATAGGTTTAGATATTTAAGTCCACAACCCTTGGATTCAACATAATTATAAGTTTATAAGCTTGCAGCATGAGAAAATATCTGCTGTAAATAGCTCTAGTAGTAATAAGATAATGCAGCTAGCCCCTTCCAAATATTCTCAATTGAAAAATAAAATTTCATATCATTTATGCAAGAAAAAATATTATGTCAACACACACACACACACACACACACACACACACACACACACAACACACACACACACACTCTTATGTACCTTAGATCCTTGAGGGCCATTCCTCCACAATGGGTGTTTACAGTCCCACACATGCCACACTTCTTCAGATTTGTATGATGATGCATATTCATGGGTGGCCCAAGGCTAAGCTCCACATCAACACTCAAATCCTCAAACTTTGAACCCGTCCGCGACGGCAATCGACATAATAGATCCTTCTCCATTACAGCATTGGAAGAAGAAGAAGAAGAAGAAGAAGAAGAAGAAATAAGGGGTGTGAACTCCATTTGTAGTATGTAGAGAAATTTCAGTTTCAAAATATAGAATAAGACTAGCTAGCTAATCTTAGCTTAGCTTCTAAGTACAGTGCAGAAGCTTCCATGCAAATTACATTATAATGGCCAAACTTCACTTCACAGATCCCAGGATTTTAGTGTTAATTAATTAAATAACTTTGACTTTTTGAAGAACAAATTATATTAATTGGAATAATTACAGGTTTGTTGTGGGCTTGGAAATGTGACGATCTCTTTTGAGCTTGCCGAGCCCCGTGTATATAATGTATCACTAATCACCACCTTGGGATCAGGAGAGAACACACTGGAGCTAATCAGCTGTTTGGGTGTACAGGAGGCAGCAAATGTAATACAATGAGATAGTGACATGTTTCTAGTTTGTGTTTAACCAAAGATATTTGCTGTTTTGTGTTTGTTGAAGGACAGCTGATACCAGCTGTTTTATGGAGGAGCCAATGGGGGACTGTGGACATAATGAGAGAAGAGTCCCTAGATTCTTCTGTTTTCCATGAAAGCCTAGATTTAATGATAATTATTGCAATGTTAGCTGGAATTCAAATATTTATTTTATTGTTGTGGTAAAATTAATTTTATACTGAAGTACAGAAACATTAATCAAGTGAGAATCCAAAATGGAATTTAATATCTCAAAATTTGCATATTACATATGGTATATACAAAAATATGATTTTAGAGTAATCAGACATGGGTGCCAATTATTAGTTTGTAGTTCTTTATGGACAAAAATGTTTGAATTAATGTTTGAGAAGGAAAGGTTCCTGGAATAAAGCATTTGGAGAGGGGAGGGGGGGGGGGGGGGGGTGGGTGGGTGGGCTGTGCAAAGTCTCCATGAATCATGTTATTTGGACTACACATTTTGGACTCAAAATGGACTATAATAGAGTAAATTGTGGGGCCTATCTGAAAAAAGTTTGTGTGCAATGCAAAGTGGGTAGGGTTTATGTACTATTCTATTCTCTTGAATAATGTCAATGGACTATTTTTGGTGGACTATAATCAGACTCAACAGAATAATAATACATAAACCCTACCCCTCATGTAGTATAATCCAGTGCGGGCGGAACATTATTTTATACAATTCAGTGTGGGCGGAATATTATTTTATAAAATCTAAGTTATTAGAGGTGACAAGTTCAAGTCTTGATGGGTACAATATTATTTTTTTACTTTTTTTCCTCGTCATATTACATTTATGCCTATAATGAAAATTCTTATTATATTTACAATCACACTGAAAAAACATCTTACATCCGTCACTGAGTTTGAGAGTCTTGCATCCGCCACTGAGTTTGGGGTGGGTGGGTGGAGACAAATGGTGTCTTAGTGCATTATTACTTGTGCAGAATACATGCTCAAGTTCACCAAGAGGAAAGACTTCTCATCTTTGTTACTTTATAATAGAATCCAAAACTTCACCAATTTTCTCGAACTTTCCTAAAATTATTACTAGGATTATCTGGGAAATAATAAAAACTTTTTCCCTTTTTTTCTTTTTATTTGGTGCGGGTGCCCGTTTGTGTGGTTGTGCGTGCGTGTTTGGGGGTTGTATTTATCAGAAGAGGAAGGTATGGAAATAATATTCTTCTCTCTTAAATTGCAGCTACATTAATAAAAGATTAATTGCACACACGACCAAATAACATGAATTATTCTTCTTTTAAAAGGAAGAGGCAACAATAATATCAAAGTTTACATTATTTGAATTTGGGATTAGTTAAAAACAGATTGAGAATATGTCATCATAATATTATGTGCTAGTGAGTCATAGTTTCCAACTGAAGACTAGGGCAAATATATACTAATAAAAGAACGTTCTAATCTAGTGTGAGCGAAAGAATCTTTAACCACTCGCAGGACTACAAGAGGTTTTACCATTACTAATTATATGTGAAGTAGAGGCACTCACATACAAGCAAGTGGCTATATATATTCAATTTTATATTTATTCTCCTTTTAGCTGGTTAGTATTGTGCTATTAGTTTTAACTTGAGGAGGAGGGTACAGATAGTTGTGTCAGTTGTGAGCATATTTTCCTTTAGAAAATGTTTTAGAGCCTACTCATAATTTTTTTTCTTTTTCAGTTACAAAAATAAGTAATTTTCTCCTTAATTAATTCTTTAGTTTAAAATGATTCAAATAATAATAATGTAAATATAATTTATGAGTAATCGTCCCCAGTATCTAATTTGAGAGGTCATTATGCACATGCATTGTTTTGCTAAAATGTATATAACCTTACTAGTAAATCAAAATTAAAAAAATATTTCCAAATTTGAATGTAACTGAGTGAGTGAGGCTAGTGGGTGAGTGGGTGGCTTGGACCTTGGTGAGTGTGTGCATGCATGCAATCAATCTATGCCTGAAATTTTACCTAAGCTTCACTAATCTTTTGGCATGTGCAAATGCATTTGCTCATAAAATAAAAATTATTCTGGGTAAATTGCAAGAAACCCCAGTGGACTATACCCTGCTGTAGCTTCCTTGCCTCGAGACTGAGCTCATCAGAAACTGGGACTCCATCACCAAAACATATGATCAAAGCAAACTTTGATGGGACAATAGCTTCTGCTGTTGAGTTTAGAAATTCGAAAGGGAGTCGGTCTTGCATTGGGGATTCAGTAGCAGAAGTCGAATTGCGAGGTGCTTAGGGAAGCACTCAGTCTTGCAAGATAAAACTTCCCCAGCCATCATCTATGGCTCAAAAGAGATGGCGCGCGTACAACTGTTGAGTAGCTAGAGTCTAACTGATCAATAGTTGTACGCGCACCATCTCTTTTGAGCCATAGATGATAGTTGGGGAGCTTCAGTGCTTCTTCAAGATGCCAAGTGAATGTTTGCAAACTATTCGTTGAAGAAGTCATCTCATGTATACAGCGGGGGCAATCGGTGTGCAGATTGGGTGACGAAGTGGATGAGAAAAGTTGGTTATAATTAGAATTGGCAGATGGTTTTCTCCTCCACCTTGCACTGACAGATGCTGATGGTGTAAGCGTGGTGCGAGTGTAATGGCCTGAGAGCTTTTGGGTAGCGCAAAAAAAAAAAAAAAGCCAACCTCATGTACTGTGGAGACTGGAGCAGACACATGAAGGACTCGGGGTATCATCTTTTAGGTGGAGTTGCCCAAATCCTTATAAAACCAAGACCATCCCCATGTCTTGCCGATGTGGGACTATTTATTCGACCAAAATCCCAACAATCCCCCCCTGAACAAAGAGTCTCTCTGCAAGCTCTTCACACCGGAAGATCAAATGCTCCATCGAGATCCAACTCTTCACTGCGTGGGCAGACGGCACGCCAACTCTACACCGCGTGGTGGCCGGCACGCCCATTGCAAAGGAGCATCACTGTCAAATTTCTCGAGAGCCAAACATTAGCTTCACAGGGGCCTATTGCGCGCCTTTTGCGCCAGTGGGGTGGACAGGCCCATTGCGCCTTTGCGCCATTGGGGGGATCTACATCGTCGAACATCACCCACACACACGACTAAGTTCGGGGCATGGCTCTGATACCAATTGAGGGACTCGGGGTACCATCCCAAAAGACTAGCCTGTTAGGTGGAGTTGCCCAAATCCTTATAAACCCAAGACCATCCCCACGTCTAGCCAATGTGGGACTATTTGTTCGACCAAAATCCCAACAACACACTCCCTCAACTCTTTTATTAGCAGACAGATCCCTTATTTTCATATATATATTTTTAATTCAAATTGGGTTAATTTTATATTTTTTAATTTCCTATCTACCATTTAGCAATATTACTCTTTTATATTAATTGCTTTCCTCTTTTCATATGAAAGAAACCCAATTTGAGTTACAAAAAATTTGAAAGCAGTGGGGTCTGTCTGCTAATAAAAGAGCTGAGGAGGTGTATCTGCTCCACTGTTTATAGTACAGGAGGTGTATATGCAATTAATTCAAAAAATCAGAATCTAAAAACACATTAAATAAACCCTAATTCTCTCCAAAACTAAGTTTGTCTGTTTCAGAACTACTGACTGCTAGGAAAAATAATTTTTCAAAAATAAATAAAAATAAATGACCAACTTACTCTCCTTTTTTATGTCAATTGGAAGGAGACAGAGAAAAGTGTTGCGCGTAGGACAACAACCTCTCTGAGGAATCACCAATTAGGCGGAGACTGATGCAGCCGGAGACGTACCAAAACGACGAGAACAGAGAACAATAGAGAAAAGCAATCAACACAGTATTTAACGAGGTTCGGCAACGTGCCTACGTCCTCGGAGCAAGGGAGAGATATTTTATTGATTCAACAATCAATACAAACTAATACAAGAGGGATACTTGAGAGAACTTTTAGGGATACAATACATGAGGGCTCTAGCCCTTATTTATAGCTACAGAGTCCCTGGATTTTAGGAAACCCCAGCTGAATTCGATCCCAAACAGAAAAGGAATCCGAATCCCAAAAGGAAAGCCAAAACACGTCTGTCAGTCGACCGGCTGGTTGACCGACCCATATCCACGGTTGACCGTGCGGTCGACGGAGAGCAGCCTGCTTTCAGTCGGTCGACCGGGTGGTCGACTGACATACTCCTGTGCACGTTGTGCACACCGGTCGACTGGGCGGTTGACCGGCCTTATCCACCGGCCGACCGGGAGCTAGCCTGACCTGCTTCAATGCGTCGTCTTGCTCCTTTGTCTTTCGATCTCTGTGCTACCTTCTTCCATCTCCTCTATCTCCTCTCTCCCTATAATTCTCTACCTCGGTGAAGATTTTTCAAATCTGAGCCGATCTCCAACGAACTCCAGTTTATCACCTGGCGAAATTGACACACGATCTCGGCGAAATTGACACACGATCTCAATTTGAAACCTTTAGCTCAGTTTCCAACTGGAATGCACCATACATGCGTTCCCATCACTTCACCTTAGGAGAAATGCCATACGAGCCAACCAACGAACGTGTCTCTCACTCAGCAACTTCATGACCTTACGAAGAACTCATCATGAGCTAACACTGACTCTCCCATTGACTGGCTCTCTCCAGTCTACATGTCTTCAGCTGACGGTCTAACCAAATCTGAGTAGAGCACACCGAACACCATCAAGGCTTCAACAACTGGATGCACACCCCTCCTATGCAAGCTCAACTGTCTTTTCACCAGAAGATCATCTGTTCATCGAGATAACAACACCTCACCTCTATGTAAAGTCCAACTAGCCACAACACTTCACCTTTATGTGAAGTCTCTCCACCTCTACGTGAAGTTCCAATCGGCCACAACTCTTCACCTCTACGTTAAGTTCCAATCAGCTTCTCGAGAACCAAATAGCTTCATATGGGTTGCATCACCAAATGTGGTTGCGCCTTTACGGCTGCTTACGTATCTTGCCCAAGGGATCAAGCCAACTGTGGTTCATTTAAATGAGCTCCATCAAGCTCAAACACCTGAATCTTCAGCAGCGAACCTATCTTGCTGAGACATATAAATCTCCTCACTATTGTCATGGAGAACAACAACCTTCAACTTGAGCTTGT
Organism: Agave tequilana; assembly: GCA_038442645.1. Lineage (NCBI taxonomy): Eukaryota > Viridiplantae > Streptophyta > Magnoliopsida > Asparagales > Asparagaceae > Agave > Agave tequilana. The sequence goes on from JAVJIF010033398.1 coordinate 106,811, forward strand.
CGCGGTCACAAGCTTGAGATTCATGCTTCTTTACCCACGTCCGTGGTTTTATCTTGGTTCCAATGGCTGCAAACAATTCGACATTCTTAGTAATGTCTTCAACCTGTTCAGCATCAACCCTGGCTGCATGATCTCCACCTAGTGTCACATCCGGTGAAATCTTCACTGATCCCGAACCAACTAGAGATGGTGGAGTAGCATCAACCTCCACCTGCTGCGATACTTCCTTGGTCTCTGTCCTCTCTACCTGCTGAGAGACGGTAGACTTTAACACTGAAGTCTCATCAAACGTGACATACTGACTCAACACGATCTTCTTGTTTTTAGGTTCCCATAACCTGTAGCCTTTCATATTTCTCTTGAAACCCAAAAATACAAACTTCTTTACTCGTGGATTCACTATGCCATCTTTGGCACTGAAGTAGGTCGGAGTTCCAAATTCCCGCAGCAAACCATGATCTTGAGAAACTTTCTCAGACCAAAATTTTCAATGGAGTTTTACCTCCTATCTCAGTCGATCCATTTATGAGATGACTAGCATGCACAATCGCCTCAGCTCAAAATGATTTGTCTAATCTTGCATTAGATAACAAGCATCGAATCTTCTCTAGTAAGGAACGATTTATTTCCTTATTCAACCCATGTATACCTTCTGTGAAGTGAGTACGAATACCAGTGTTCTGGCCAAATCGTAGGAACTGGTTCATGTCTCTTTCAATATTACCAATCTGTAGCTCCTTAATCTTCCTACCTGTCTGCTTCTCCATCTTCCTTTCTACTTCACCAACATATCTAGGGCTTCACACCTTTGTCTCATGGGATATATCTAATAATGCCTAAATAAATTATCAATAAAAGAGACAAAGTACCTGTGACCTCCAAGCGATGCAGTCTTAGCAGGTCCGTAAATGCTTACATGAATACAATCAAGAAGACCTTCTGAGCAGTAAGTACTGGTGCTGAATTTCACCTTCTTCTTGTCCAGAACGCTGTGTTCACCCTCTAAGTTGTAGGTAGCAGCACCTTTCAATGATCCCTTTTTTGCAGGAGCTTGCAAAGACTTTTCACCTCCTTATCCGACCTTCACCTGCAAGACCTTTGTGCAACCATCATCTAAAGAATTAGAAGTCTCCACCTAACCTGTAACTGTACTACCCTTCAAGTAGTAGAGATTATTCCAGCGGACGCCCTTCATCACCACCATTGAGCCTTTGATCATCTTGAGAACACCATCTCGTATAGATATCACAAGACCCAATGCTTTCAAAGCACCAACAGAGATAAGATTCCTTTTGAGCTGAGGTACATACCTCACCTCCTTCAGTTCTCGTACTATCCCATCAACCATCTTGACACGGACTGTACCTATCCCTTCTATGTTACACGGATGATTATCACCCATGACCGTGTAACATTATCTAGCTTCTCAAAACTAGAAAACTAGGCCCTGTTCGGGCACACATGATAGGTGGCTCCGGTATCTAAGATCCACTCAGCCTTATCTGAGTAATCAACAGTAGGAGTAGTAACAGAGAGAGAATACTGATGAGTCTGAATTCGATCCATCCGCCTGTGCGAGATTCGCCTCGGTGTTTAACTCCATCTTCTTACCTTTGGCCTTCGGGCAATCAACTTTCCAGTGCCCTAGCTCCTTACACAAGGCGCACTGATTCCTCTTCAGATCTCTGAAGCCTGATCTGGACTTTGATCTTCCCTGATCATCTCTTCCCTTCCTATTGGAACTCCTGCCTCTTACCGCTAATGCCTCTGCTGTTGTGTTCTCTGAAGAAGACAGTTAGTCCTGTCTCCTTACTTCATAACTCACAAGAGCAGCAGACACCTCACTATAGTTAAGGGATTTTCTTCCATTGATTAATGTAAGAGTCTTCATTGGTCTCCACATCCACATTAACTAGATCTGTAAGAAGCTTCGTGTAGCGATTCAAGTATTCATTGATGGAGCATCCTCTTTGCATCTGAAAACTATAAAGCTTACTTTTCAACTGCAACCACGATTCTATGCTTTTCATCAGATATTTCTTCTCTAGGATCTCCCACAGTTGCCTCGTAGATATCTCATGCAACACATGATACTTGATGTCTTGTGTTAAACAAGACCTGATTAAGTCACACGCCGTTCTGTTCATCTTGTCCCAATCTTTTTCAGTTGTTGACTCTAACCGTAGAGTGTCCTCGAGGTTTGATGCCGTCAGCGCATCCATCACCTCATACCTCCACATACCAAAGTTGTTCGTGCCGTTGAACTTCACCACATCAATCCTCAACGGATGTGGATTCATGGATTTTCCCGATGATGTACCTTCTCCAGCCATCTTCTCAATTGATTCCTCAAAGTAATGCGGAAACAAACAAAATTAGATAAAACAAACTAGATAAAGATAGGATCTTTACCTTCACGCGAAACCCTTAAAGAGTTTCCGAAGCAATCTGCTCCTCCAAATAGATTCCTTGAGCAATCTACACGCTGTTTTGAGATTGACACACGATCCCACAAATAGTCCCAACGCCGCTCCAAGATCGACACACGATCTCCGCCAAACAAAAAATTAATGCCCTTGAAATCACTAGATGATCCCACGACTAACCTGGGATGCTCTGATACCAATTTTTGTACGCAGGATAACAACCTCTCTGAGGAATCCACCAATCAGGCGGAGACTGATACAGCCGGAGACGTACCCAAAACGACAAGAACAGAGAAGAATAGAGAAAAGTAATCAACAGAGTATTTAACGAGGTTCGGCAACGTGCCTACGTCCTCGGGGCAAGGGAGAGAGAGATTTTATTGATTCAACAATCAATACAAACTAATACAAGAGGGATACTTGAGGGAACTTTTAGGGTTACAATACATAGGGCTCTAGCCCTTATTTATAGCTACAGAGTCCCTGGGTTTAAGAAACCCCAGCTGGATTCGATCCCAATCAGAAAAGGAATCCGAATCCCAAAAGGAAAGCCAAAACGTATCTGTCGGTCGACCGGCCGATCGACCGACCCATGTCCACAGTCGACCGGACCCAAACCGAGAGCAGCCTGCTTTCAGTCGGTCGACCAGGCGGTCGATCGTTCCATGCCACGGTCGACCGGGCGGTTGACCGGCATATTCCTGTGCACGTTGTACACACCGGTCGAATGGGCGGTTGACCGACCTTCTCCACCGGCCGACCGTGCGCAAGCCTGGCCTGCTTGAATGCGTCGTCTTGCTCCTTTATCTTCCGTTCTCTGTGCTACCTTCCTCCATCTCCTCTATCTCCTCTCTCCCTAAAAAAAGATAAAAAGGAAGAGAGAAGACTCTCTCTCTCTCCCCCTCCCTCGTCCGCCTCCATGTCATCGCTAAAGAACTTAAAGATTTCTTTTGAAGTTTTAAAAAACTTCCAAATACTTTAGGTATTTTCTCATCATTTTGTGTGAGGGGTAAAGTTGGAATAAAAATATAAGGTTGTCACGAGACAATTGCGTGATGACACTTTGATTAAAAAGTTAACATATTGGTTAACGACAATAAAACAAGTTATTGTGTTTTTTAGATGAGAGGGTTAATTCAAAATCGGAGTATAGTTGAAAATGGTTTCTTGTAATTTAAAACTGACTTCAGTCTTTTCCCTAAAAACTAAGAAAATTATATAAACATGTGTGCGTCTACAATTACTTTTAAAAGCAAATATAACGAAACACATGGACAACGCTTGTTCTATCACCAGTCCTTCTTCTTGTTTTATCACCTAATTTTTTTTAACTCTCAAATTATGATCAAATTATAAAAACTCTCTTTTAATTATTTCTTTCTGTCGGGCTAATTGAAACTCTAAGACTATATAATATAAAATTAAAATTCTCAACTTATGAAATCTCTCTCTCTCTCTCTCTCTATATATATATATATATATATATATATATATATATATATATATATATATATATATATATAGGGGTTACTGTACCTCAGCCGACAGCTGAGAGAGTTTCTCAGCCGACATGACGTGACTTCATATTAGCAGTAGAGAAGTCAAAAATTTAGGCGGTAAAAAGGAGACCCTCAACCACTTTTCGTTACCCAATGACTAAAATACCCTCAGTTTCACTTTTAACCTAGCTACAACTGTTCCTCCACTAAAAAATTACAGATCTAAAATTTTGAATTTGTTCAAAAAAAAAAATTACATATCTTGATTACTAAATTTTAGAAAAAAAATTATTTTAAAAGAATGCAACCATGATCGCAATAATGTTCAAGTTTTTTTTTTGAAGATGTTTTAATCACAATAAAAATCTATTATTGCGACTTGAAACAGTTTATTTTATTTTATTTTTTTGTTTTTTTAAACTGCAATTAAAGTCGCAGTTTCTGAAAAGAAAAATTTTGGATTTAAAATTTTTAATATCATTTTCACTTTTTATATTTATTTTTATTTTACATTGCGACCTTTGGTCGCAGTATTGTAGCCTTTTTTGTTTTTCGATTAGGGTCGCAGTATTTTTTTGACCTTGCTAAGCTAAGTAGGATACTGCGACCGTGGTCACAGTCTTACCGTGGTCGCAGTCTTATAAAATAAGAGTCGCAGTCAATTGAAGCAGTGACAATAATCTCGTAAGTTAATTAATTAAGATGATTAGAAGATTGCGACTTCGGTCGCAGTCTTATGTAACAACAGTTTCTTTGAAAATATTTTGTTTGATAAGAATGCGACCTTGATAATAATATTTTTTATTAAGTAATCTAAATAGAAGAATGCGACCATGGTCGCATTCTTATGAAACAAGAGAGATAGTCAATTGAAGTAGTGAATAAGGTCTCAAAAGTTAAGTAATTAAGATGGTTAGAAGACTCCTATCGAAGACTGCGACATTAGTCGCAGTCTCATGTAACAACAGTCTTTTTGAAAAGTTTTGTTTGATAACACTGCGATCTTGGTCGCAGTATTTTATAACTTATTTTCTATTTTTCCGACCAAGGTCGCAGTCTTTTTATTAATAAATTTTAATTGGACTGCGACTTTGGTCGCTGTCTTGTAAAAGAAATGATTTGAAGATGAAATTTCATACTGCGACTATGGTCACAAAATTCAATTTTATTTGATAATTTATTATTATGAATGCGACCAAAGTCGCAGTCCTGATTAAAAGGATAACTTTTAAAATAATTTTTTTCCTGCGACTTCAGTAGCATTTCTGATAGATTGGTTATATATTATGTGTATTTTATTTTGTCTTTCAAATTTTAAATCGAATAGCCAATATTTCTGATGATGAAAAATTTCAGATAGGCTTTCCTTTGGAAGAAGAAGAAGAGAAGAATCACAATGAAAATATTGAAGCTGACATCCCGAGTGAACATGAACCTGTCAAAATAGCTGCTGGAGATCTAGATCTGCAATTAAAAATTAATATCTGATCCCGCTCTCACTTTTTTAGAACGGCATTGTCTATAAGTCAAAAATCGAGATCTGACAGCGTGAGGAGACACAGAGAGATAGACATATAAAAGGGGAGAAAAAATAATTATAAAGAATATAAAACTAATACATCATTCCAAGAAAAGACAAACGATTGGGGTTTTTTAGTAATTTCAGTTATTTTCAAAAGCGGGGCGTCATTTAGATTGTCGAATTATGTGGCTCATAATGTGCCACGTCACCGCAGGCTGAGAGGGACTCTCAGCTGTCGGCTGATATACATATTTCAGATATTATATATATATATATATATATATATATATATATATATATATATATATATATATATGAGAAAAATGTATATCAGCCTGCAGCTGAGAGAACTCTGTCAGCCTGCGGTGACGTGGCTCAAGATTTGTCACGCCACTAACTTGAGGCCCGCTTATATGAAGAAGTTAATTACTAGATACCCCTTATGAAAAGCTACTCTGTTGGTAAAAGACAGTGGATATGTATAGTTTATTATATTTTTATATTTTATGATGTTATTCAATTTTTGTGACAATTTTCTTTTATAACTGCGGCCAAACTGTCAACATTTTTTTTATTAAATCACGAAACTAATTTGAATGCTTCTTTAATTTTTTTTATCTGATTTGATATTTAATGATTTTTAATATAGTCGCAGTTTACTTTTTTTCACATGTAATGTATAATGCGATGAAGGACCCGACTATGGTCGCAGTACTTAACGAGAGTGATAGTATAATCGCAGTTTACGTATTATTTTATATTTTTTGTTCTTCATTTCTGACTGTTGTCTGATCCTCCTATGAACTATTAAATTGGTTTTTACATATAGTATGCGATCATAGACTGCGACTATGGTCACATTACCGCGACTATGGTCGCAGTACTTAACGAGAGCGATAGTATAATCGCAGTTTATGTATTATTTTATTTTTTTGTTCTTCATTTCTGACTGTTGTCTGATCCTCCTATGAACTATTAAATTGATTTTTACATATAGTATGCGATCATAGATTGCGACTATGGTCGCACTACCGCGACTATGGTCGCAGTACTTAACGAGAGCGATAGTATAATCGCAGTTTACGTATTATTTTATATTTTTTGTTCTTCATTTCTGACTGTTATCTGATCCTCCTATGAACTATTAAATTGATTTTTACATATAGTATGCGATCATAGACTGCGACTATGGTCGCACTACCCTCGACTGCATTTTTCTCGATGAATTTTTTTTGCTAAGTTAAATGTAATAACGGTGAATAAGTACTGATTCTATAGTCACAGTTTACGTATGTTTTTATATGTTTTGCTTATAAAGTATGAATTATTTTTACCTATTGCATGCGTAGTAGCACTGCGACTATGGTCGCAGTGTTTAATAACAGCAGTCGCAGTTTGATATGTAATTAAAAGAGCTTATAAGTTAATAGTGAGAAAGAGACCTTACAAAAAATGAGAATTAAAAGCTTTTAAAAGAAGACAAAATAAGGTTGAATATCAGAAGATCAGGAAATCCTAATCCTCGTCATTATCACCATCATAAGCAGATTCGTCGTCTTCATTCTTATGCTCTTCTTGTTCATCACTTATTTCCTCATCATCTTCCTGTTTTTGAGGTTTTTTTGTTTCACCGATAAACTCCCAGAATGGATCGTCTTTATCAAGTTCTTCGTCTGACCCGTTGTGGGAAAGCGAGCCTACAGCATCAGAGGACATGCTTTCATCAAGCATGTCTCCGTCAAGTGGCAGAGGAATAATGTCTTCCTCACTAACTCACATGAAATCTTCATTATCCTCATGAATAGGAGGATCAGTTAATACATTATTTGATGTAGTGAGATAGTCAAAAGGAGTGAAGTCCAGACTGGTATCAGATTCACTAGAATATCCTGAAGAAAAAGGACCGGTGGGGGAACGATTGAAGTTGAAATCTAAGTGTTCAGAAGAAGAAGATGGGGAAGACATGATTCAAGAATGAATTATTTTTAGGTATGAGATAATATATTAGTTACAAGCATATATAAAGGTCAATATTGTGGAAGAACATGAATAGTAATAATAATTGTTACAGGTGAGGGTTGAGTATGGTAGGAAGTGGTAAAAAAATGAAATATTTAATTGAAGATTTATTGCGGGAGAATCCGAAGAGTTTCTTTTTGCCAGAGGTTTAATACTTGAAGTACAAATTAACTTTTTATAGAATTGTTTGCCTATATCTTTAGATTACGTATGGTGCACATCTTTCCTTTATTGATATTAACATTATTGCATCTCTTTTTTCTAGACTGTTGTTGTATCATGACAGAAAGAATATTAATTACTTTCATTCAATACATAAGGCATGCGAAAGAAGATTGCGACTTTGGTCGCAGTACTGAAGGAGGTCGCATTGCTGTACGATAGAATGCGACTAGGGTCGCAGACGTTATATAAAAAAGTTTTGTTATACTATGACTGCGACTGTGTCGCAGTTGTCATATAAAATTGAAAGTTATATTGTATTAAGTTTGCGACCATGGCATGTTTTTTAAATTTTCAATGCTTCTGCTTATTTTACATTATGTTGATCCAAAATTTTTTTTAATTATATTTTTCGATGTAGTAAAATTACGAATTTTATAACTGTAGATATATTCAACTGAAATTTTATTTGTTGATGACTTTATTCCAGTTTAGAATTAAAACAGGGGTATTTTCGTTAATTTGTTTCATGATTGTTTAGGCGGGATCTTTTTTGATTTTTTTGGCGCCTACACTCTGCGGCCGATATGTGGCATATATTCAGCTACGTCCTGCCGGCTGAGAAACTCTCTCAGCCTGCCGGCTGAGGTACAGTAACCCCTATATATATATATATATATATATATATATATATATATATATATATATATATATATATATATATATATATATATATATATATATATATTCTAATGTCCCAATATAATTAGAACTAACAATAGTGAAAACTCTCTCTAATTCATCATCTTTTTTTTTTGGAATTAAAACTTCGAAATTATAGAACTGAACCTCTCAAATTACGGAAACTCTTCTTCTCTAATTCTTTTCTTTGCCTATAATCAGATTTTTTTTCTTCTTTTCTTAATTGACTTTGTGTTTTTTCTTTTCTAATTCTTCTGCGTGCTTTCTTTGTGAAAATTTCTTCCCCTATTCATTTTTGCTAATTTTTAAATATTTTTTATTTTTTATTTTCTCAAAATTTTTTGTTCCTTCTTATATAATTTATCACTTTTGTATTTCCTGATTATTTTCGTTTTAATTATTTTTTATTCTTTCTTATTTTGAGTTTTTAGTTTTATTTTTAATTCTTTTTTTCTTCAATGAAGCTGAAGAGAGAAAATCGATATATTGTGTCGACCAAATATTATTATACTTTTGGCTAGCTTATTCTCAATATCTCTGGATGTTACCTTTCATTATTTGTAGGCGACCTTGTCGACGACTTTGATTGCTCCCATCGAAATGGTTCCCATTCCACACGACAATCTCTCCTCGGTAAACTTCCTTTATTTCAGAAAGATCACTCCAGAATTTTTACATTTAATCAAAATTAAACATTTATTTTTTTTGCCTTTTTTCCTTGAGTTTATAATTTTATTGTTGAATGTTGGTTTACAAGTCTGTCAAATGTTAGATGGGTCATGCTTGATTCATACATGAACACAAAAAAAAAATTTATGAAGGTGAGTAAAATATAGATTTTTGTCAAAGGTTTCATTCATGCCTAATCCATATCGTGTAGACCTTATTGTTGTGAGAATTCTTAATTCATGAGTTGTAGGGAGGGAATTATGTCACCACAAACAGAGACTAAAGCAAGTGTTGGATTTAAAGCTGGTGTTAAAGATTATAGATTGACTTATTATACTCCTGATTACGAAACCAAAGATACTGATATCTTGGCAGCATTCCGAGTAACTCCTCAACCTGGGGTTCCCCCTGAAGAGGCAGGAGCTGCGGTAGCTGCGGAATCTTCTACTGGTACATGGACAACTGTGTGGATTGATGGACTTACCAGTCTTGATCGTTACAAAGGACGATGCTACCACATTGAGGCCGTTGTTGGGGAAGAAAATCAATACATTGCTTATGTAGCTTATCCTTCTTCATTTTTGCTAATTTTTAAATATTTTTTATTTTTTATTTTCTCAAAATTCTTTGTTCCTTCTTACATAATTTATCACTTTTGTATTTCCTGATTATTTTCTTTTTAATTATTTTTTATTCTTTCTTATTTTGAGTTTTTAGTTTTATTTTTTAATTCTTTTTTCTTCAATGAAGCTGAAGAGAGAAAATCGATATATTCAGTGTCGACCAAATATTATTATACTTTTGGCTAGCTTATTCTCAATATCTCTGGATGTTACATTTCATTATTTGCAGGCGACGTTGTCGACGACTTTGATTGCTCCCATCGAAATGGTTCCCATTCCACACGACAATCTCTCCTCGGTAAACTTCCTTTATTTCAGAAAGATCACTCCAGAATTTTTACATTTAATCAAAATTAAACATTTATTTTTTTTGCCTTTTTTTCCTTGAGTTTATAATTTTATTGTTGAATGTTGGTTTACAAGTTTGTCAAATGTTAGATGGGTCATGCTTGATTCACACATGAACACAAAAAAAAAATTATGAAGGTGAGTAAAATATATATCTCAAGTTGGTTTTGTTTTGAAAAATATGTCTCATATATATATATATGATGATTTATCACTTATAATTTTTATATATCCTATTTTTTTGCTGTATGAAAATTTATAATGTGAGTTTATATCTTGTCTCAATTTTTTTACAAAGTATAGAAAGGACACATAAAACTACCTTAGGTACCTATAACTACTCATTGAATTTTTAAAAATTTTTCTCAATCATTCTTTTCTTTTCCCATTATATATTTTTTCTTATTTTTTAATTCTTTGTTTACCATATTTCTTCAAGTCTACTTTTTCATTTTTCTCTAAGTATTCTTTTCATGTTTATTCTATTTTACTTACTTTTATATTTATTTTTTATTTTTTAGATTTTTTCCTTTTTTTACTTTCGAGACTTTTCCCCAACATTCATTACATTTTACTTATCTATTTTTCTTGTTTTATGATTTTTCTACTATTTCTTCGATTCCTTTTTGTTTTATCCTTTTTTAATCCTTTGTTGTGATAGTCACCTTTTCTTAACTCAAAAATTGAGTTTGTTCTGTCTTAATTTATTATTTATTTTGTATCTCTTTTTCATATTTTTTTTTTGTTCTTGTATGATTTTGTTCTACCTTTTTATAATTATTTATTTTAACTTAAATTTCATATTAGTTAAGCATTTTTCATTTATTTTTTATTACTCTTTGTTTCTTTCTAGCTTTTCTTATTTTATAGTTATATTTTTTAATTTTTCTTTCTTTATTTTATCTATTCCACTTTTTATATTTTTTCACATTTTTTTAGATTAGTTTCTTTTAATTTATCATTATTCTTTTGTTTCAAGATTTTTTAGAAATATTTTTGAAATTTTAATTTTTTTTCATACAATATTATTTCTCTGTTTTTTGTTAATTATATATTTTCTATTACTTCAGAAATTTTAAGTTTTGATTTTTCTAATTTTTTTTATTGAAATATTTTTATTTGAACTCTAACATTTTAATAGAAAATAGCTGCAATTTTTTTTATTGTTGCTTTTTTGAAAATATAAATTATATTCTTGCACATTAATTATTAGAGTAAATTATAAAATGTACATCATAAATTAGGAATACATTTTAAAAAGTTCACTTCCCAATGGCGCGCGCATCTTTGGGGCCGTTTGTTTCGCGTAAAACTCCGTAATTCGTAAATGACTTACTACCCAGTTACAACTACGTCGTTTGTTTGGACCGTAATTCGTAAAAGACTTACGTAACTCAACTAACACTCACTTGCAACCTAGTTACCGCGCACTTACAGCCCAGTTACAGTTAATTTTGTGGTCATACAAATTTGTAATATTTTTTATATTAATATTAAAATTTTTAATATTTAACTTTTTAAATATTTATTTGCAGTATTAAAACTTTTAAAATCACCAAATAGTTAATTTTGTGGTCAACTTTTTCACTTACGACTTATACATTACGACAACCAAACACCGTAAAGTACAATACACTTTTCTACTTTACAATTTTATATTACCAACCAACACCGTAAAATTTATATACATGTAACTCATTTACAATTGTAAAAGACTTTACCAATTACAACTACGAATTACGGTCAGTTATGACAGCCAAACAGACCCTTTATAGTATATAGCGTCAGTGTGAAAAGGAAACTCATAACGTATTCATGCCGTTATCTCTGACACTCCCCTCTCCTCCCCTATCATTTGAACAACTGTCTGCGGCCGCGGCGAGCAGCCTCTAAGTATAGAGGCAACCGAGCGAGTAGCTACAGCGTCGCCGCGGCGGTGAAAGTAACACTCAACCACCAAAAGTAAGTGGTATGAACTGAAATTAGCTTGACAACTTTTAAAAGGAAAGAAAAGTGCAGGGCGCGGTTGAAGGCAGCAGTCAAGAGAAGTTTTTTTTTTTGTCCCAATGTTTCCAAATCTAAAAAGGACACACACGAGTAGCCAATGAGAATCGAGAGAAAGCAAAGCCTGTCACAATCCCCAACTCTCTAATAATTATTGAAGACTGGTCTTTCAACAAACTGAGCATCGTTAATGATTGTAGGCTGTCTAAAAATCACTAAAAGACAAGCCATTAAAAAGCAGAGTTTCAAGTTCTAGACGCGAAGGCTCAGCACCAAGGCGCGAGGGCTCGACACCCGCGTCTCAGCATCAAGGCGCGTGGGCTCGACACCCGCGTCTCAACATCAAGACGCGTGGGCTCGACACCCGCGTCTCGCGCCTCGGTTATAACCGCCCTGGTTATTGGGCCAGTCACCGCCCACATAGCGGGGAAGTGGGGAAGTTGGCCCCTCATCGTGGAGCATTTTTAGGGGGCACGTTCACCCCCTAGGACCTCTATAAATAGCCTCGTTTGCTATGAGGTCAAAATAAAAAAAAGCAATCAGAGAGGAGAGGGGATAGACACAAGGGCGATCAGAAAGGCATCTGGCATCAGAAGATCACAGAGAGAGACAGACCGTGACAGGAGAGAGCTCAACTCTTCGTCAAGCTTGCTGCGTACAAGCTGCTCTTTGCCTACCTTCTCTTTGAGAGTTTTGGTAGACAGAGCTGTGCTACTCCCTCTACCAGCCAAAGAGAAGATTCCCTGACGATCCCGACGGTCATCCGGTCAACGGAGAACAAGATTCGCTCTCCACCGCCACACGAAGAACCCAGCCTTAAACAAAGGGAGGATTCAAGGCTCAACATCCTCCCTCCCTTGTAACTGGAAGGAAAAAGCAGTTTTGTTGTAATTTTTTCATTTGATTCAAGGAAAATTTTACAGTAAAGACTTCTTTCCCTTTTTTCCGGCACGTACAAGAGATGGCGACTCCGCTGGGGACTACATTTGTCACTGATGAGCAAATCGTGGCGCAGTATGACGTCCTCCGTAAGGGGAAGATGGTCGAATCGCTCATTGTCGAGTTCGACCAGGCGAAGTACGAAGAGTTTCTCTCTTCCGGCTCCAAGAGCCCAAAGACCCGTGTCTGCCGCCGGGTCTCGACGGGGAATGGCCCCGAAGCCCGATCTGTGGCTCTCTCTGGCGCTCCTGCTGCCAACTGTGCAAAGCAAGGTGCACGCGCCAACGCCCTCAGAAGGCCCGCGTGGCCCCAGGCACAACTGCCGCTGCGATCAACCGCGCAGCACTGAACACCCGCGTCAGTGTCTCTCAGGAGACCCGCGTGGTTAAAGTCTCTGATGTTCAGCATCAGGATGTTGTTGGTCTCTCTCCACCTCCGCGACGCAACCGGAACGCTGAGCGTCGACAGAGGAGACGTGCACGCCAGCTGCAAGTTGGAACCTCTGGTTGTCTGACTGAGGCTGGACGCAGCATACAAACTGGTGCCTTGCTCGCGCCCCACGAAGTCCGCGTTTGGCGGCCCAAACACGAGATTCCTTCAGTTAGGTCCTCTGAGGACCAACTCACCAAACGTCAAAGTGAAGCCTCTGCGCCTTGTCAAGCACAAGAGGCACGCGCCTATAGACGTGGGGCCCAGCAGCCCACTCCCTCTCAAGTGTCTCTGCCCCGACACACCAAGCAGCAACGCGACAGGCGCGTCTTATCTCAACAGAGACGCCAGACGCGCGCTGAACAGCTGCGGTGCGAGAACCGCGTCCCTGAAGCCTGCGTCCAGGCTGTACGGCACATGGATGCCTCCGTCTTCGACGTTGCGAGGCTAATCTTTTCAATCCCCCTCCCATGGACTTGAGGGATTATTTGACGAAGAAAAGAAGTGCCAATCAGGCCACTTCGTCGTGTTGCTGCCAACGGCTCATCCATATGCTCTCTGAGTGCCGTTGCGGATCAGGCGTGCACCAACAGTCTTTAGTCAGACAGCTGACCCTGATTCTCCCGTCAGCTAAAAGAAGACGCTCCCACAGAAGGAGAACCTTCTCTGACGTTGAGTACCCGGAGCTCACTGCGAATATGACAAGCAGGAGCAAGGGAAGAACAACATCCCGACTGGGTAGCCAACATCGTCCCCGTCGCCAAGAAGAACGGGAAGATCCGGATCTGCATCGACTTCCGCGATCTAAACAAGGCCTGCCCCAAGGACGAATTCCCATTGTCGATCACAGATGTCATGATTGACAATACTTGTGGATTCGAACGAATGTCCTTCATGGACGGATTCTCAGGATACAATCAAATCAAAATGTATCCTGATGACGAAAAGCATACCTCCTTCAGGACACCTCTAGGGGTATATTGCTACACCGTCATGCCCTTCGGACTGAAAAATGCAGGGGCAACATACCAAAGGGCCATGAACATCATTTTCCATTAGCAAATACGCAAAACGGTGGAATGTTACGTTGATGACATCGTGGTAAAAAGCCGCACTAAAGGTGATCATATAGCGGACCTGAAGGTGGTCTTCGACATCATGCGGGCTCATCAATTGAAGATGAATCCCACAAAGTCCTTCCTGGGGGTGGCCAGTGGCAAATTCTTAGGATTTATTGTAACATCCACCGGAATTCACTTGGACCCGGAAAAGGTCCGCGCTATCCAGGAGATGCAATCCCCGAGAAATCTCAAAGAACTCAGGGGATTGCAGGGACGATTGGCGTACATCCGCAGGTTTATCTCAAATCTCTCCGGAAGATGCCAACCCTTCGCTAAGTTAATGAAGAAGGGTGTCTCATTCATTTGGGATGACGCTTGCCAACAAGCGTTCGAGGAAATCAAGCAATACCTCACCCAACCACCAGTCCTTGCAGCTCCGGTATCCGGAAAGCCTTTCCTGGTATACGTCTGAGCAATGGATCATTCTTTGGAGCTCTACTAGCTCAGAATGATGATCAAGGACGAGAGCAAGCAATCTACTATTTGAGTAGAACAATGATCGGAGCCGAACATCGGTATAACCCGATCGAGAAGGAATGTTTGGCATTAGTGTTCGCCATTCAGAAAATGCGACACTATCTGGTAGGCCAAACTATAAACGTCATATCAAAAGTCAACCCCCTGAGGTTACTTATGACTAAACCTTCATCATTAAACGGCCTGCTGGCAAAATGGGCCATATTGCTCTCCCAATATGAGATGCACTTTTTACCACAAAAGGCCATTAAGGGACAAGCGGTGGCGGATTTCCTAGCTGAGCACCCAGATCCGAGGGCAGCCAAAGTCTACGAGGATCTCCCAGATGAAGTTGCTGAAGTCTGCCTGACTCAGACATCGTTCGAAAGTCAAGTATGGCAACTTTTCTTCGACGGTGCATCAAGAACAAGCCAAAGGGACACGTAGTAGCAGGGGTAGGAGTAGTACTCGTATCCCCACAAAATTATGTGATTCCCCGAGCTGTCTCATTAACTGAGCCTTGTTCCAACAATGTGGCGGAGTACAACGCTCTTTTGATTGGGATGCAATTCGCCGATGAGATTGGCGTTAAAAATCTCGAGGCATACGGCGACTCGAAACTCATCGTCAGCCAAGTTCGCGGGGAGTACGAAGTCAGACATGAGGACCTAGTACCCTACCACAATGCAACTATCCGCATGGCCGAGGGATTTACAAGCTTCTACATCGACCATGTACCGCGCAGGCAAAATGCGCACGCGGATGCACTCGCATCCCTCGCGGCCTCCTTAGCTCTTCCAGCCGGAGCAATGGAGAAGATATTCGTCTACAGCCACGACCTGTATTGCCTGAGAAATGCTCTCGAGGGCTATCAGAAGTCAAAGGGAGATTGTCAAGGCAAAGAAGCACTGGAATTGTCAACGGTCCAGAGCTTAAAGACTGGCGATTCCCCTACATTGATTTCGTCTTATACGACATTCTCCCTGAAGACACCAAAGAGGCGGCTGCCATTCGAAAGAAAGCCCCCAAATTCTATTATAATGCGATTACGCGAACATTGTATCGTCGATCGCATGACGGGATCTTACTCCGGTGCCTTTCACCAAAAGAAGCCCAAGAGGTATTGAGAGAAGCCCACGACGGTATGTGTGAAGCCCATCAACCTGGCCCAAAACTGGCACATCGACTCCAAAGATTGGGTTACTATTGGCCCAAGATGGTTGCTGACGCCGTCACCTATGCTAAAAGATGCCACGCTTGCCAAGTGCATGGCGATTTCATCCATCAAGCACCAGGGTATCTCCACTCTACAACCTCTACCTGGCCATTTGAAATGTGGGGGATGGATGTGGTTGGCCCTATCAGCCCACCATCATCAAAAGGACATCGGTTTATTTTGGCAATAACCGATTACTTCTCTAAATGGGCCGAAGCCATCCCTTTGAAGGAGGTAAAATCGTCTAACGTGATCAAGTTCGTGAAACATCACGTTATTTACCGTTTCGGTGTACCTCGGCGAATCGTCCATGACAATGGACCTCAGTTCATCAGCCAGGCTTTCCAGAGATTCTGCGCTAAGTTCAAAATCCAGAGTGTGTCCTCAACGGCATACTATCCTGCCGTTAATGGCCTCGCAGAAGCTTTCAACAAGACTATTGGCAAGCTTCTCAAGAAGTTCGTCTTGAAAAGTCAACGAGACTGGGACGACAAGTTGGGTGAATGCTTATGGGCTTACCGCACAACTATGCGAACCCCGACTAAAGCTACGCCATTTTCTTTGGTATACGGGTGTGAAGCCGTGCTCCCGCTGGAAATCCAAATTCCATCTCTACGCGTCGCCTTGACAGCGGAGATGACAACAGAGGAGAAGCATCGACAGCGACTCCAGGAACTGGAGGCCTTAGATGATAAACGTCTGCAGGCCCAACAACAAATCGAGCTCTACCAAGCTCGTATTACCAGAGCCTTCAACAAGAAAGTTAAAATGCGAACTTTCAAGAAAGGCGATCTTGTCTTAGCCGTCAGAAGACCCATGGTAATGACGCACAAGACAAAAGAAAAATTCCAACCCAAATGGGAAGGACCATTTGTAGTAGAGTCAGTCTACTCAAATGGGTCATATCGCCTCATAGTCTCAAATGGCGATACACTCATGATGCCGATCAATGGCAGGTTCCTGAAGAAATACTATCCTCAGATGGTATTCTTCTGCTGATCAAGTTAAAAGTACACCTCTGTGAAATCACCTAGAGGGGGGTGAATAGGTGATGGCTATATGTATTATGGCAATTTTGCGGAATTAAAAACTTTCACACACAAATAGCACAAATAAAGACTTGCAATAAATAAAACAATTAAGGTGCAAGAATTGAAAGGAGTAGAGTTAGAGAAAATTGATCAAACGCAAACGCAAGGATGTGTTTCCGAGGTTCGAGCCACGCTCTACGTCCCCGCCTTCACACTTGAAGGATTTGCACTACTATCGTTGATCCCACCAGATCGCCAATACAAGGACACACTTGTCCCTTACACTTGTGATGCCGCAACACCACCCGAAGCTCACTAGCTCCCTTGAGGCCGATGCCTCTACAACTTCACTCCAAGAAGAAATGAGTGATCACACTTGATCACTTTACAAAAGCTCACTTGCACAATCATAGAACCAAATATGTAGATGTAAAGCTTGGGATTGTGGTGTGCAAAATCTAGAGAGAAGCTAGAGGAATAGGCTACAAGTTGGGTGTTGGGAATTTAGGCTTTGGAAAATCTTTTATGAAGGAAAGCTTTGAAAATCTTTGTAAAACTCTTAAGAAATATTTTGCAATAGTTGTCTAATCAATATGAGGTGACCCTCTATTTATAGGGGTCAAAAACAGCCTCACAAATTCGTTGGAGACAAATCCCAAAAAGAAAAACAGTCAGAAAAACTAGCTGTTGGATCTGTCAGAACTTTTGACAGATCCCGGTCGACCGGGTCGGTCGACCGCCAACGGTCAAAATATGACCGTTGGGGCTCATCGGTCGACCGGGTCGGTCGACCGAAAACTCCTGTAAACGTAAATGAACATCGGTCGACGGGTCGGTCGACTGATATAGACGTGCACAGTATTGTGCACATCGGTCGACCGGGCCGGTCGACCGGTCACTGTGAGTTCTGAAAAACAGAACTTCCAGAACCAGAAAACTTGGATTTTGGTTTTGGGTTTTGGGTAAGATTTTGGAACTTGTAAAAATATGAAGTATAAGCATGTGTCATACTTCAATCATGTTAAAAATAGTTTGATAAAATTCTTTTGAACACAAACTTGTTTTTCCATAAAAATTGTTTTTCCAAAACTATTATTTTTCTGAAAATCATATTTCCAAATATGTTCTCTTTAGATCTAAGTTAGAAATGGAATTGAAAAATCTTTTTGAAGCCATGAACCTAACTAAGAGGTGTGTGTGTGATAATCCCATAGCTCTACTTCTAATATCTAGTTTTGACAAAATATCTAAAATAAAAATAAAATACAAAGCTTGTTTTCTTCAATGTCTTGATCTTGTCTTGATATTGTCTTGATCTTCATATCATCATCTTGATCCCAAAGCATCCTAGTTGTGCATAGCTTGGGAATCTTCATTTTTGCGGCGAACTCCAAATGTGTGAGTCTTTTAGCGGAGCCGTCAAAAACAACCTGTTAAATAACCTGAAAAATTCTGAAACACAAATGTTAAATACATAACTAAATATGTTTTGCTATCATCAAAATAACCGGGATAATGGCCTTTGGGCCAACAATCTCCCCCTTTTGATGATGGCAAAACATATGTAGTTATCACAAAATATTTTGGGTAGAGACTTCAAATGAAGCTCCCCCTCAACACAAGCATATATATAAAATCATACTCAGGCATATTATCACAAATCATAATCATAAACATTTTATTTCCATGCCAACAAAATATGCCAAATACTCATGTCATATCATAGATGAAGGAAATGAGTCTCATACATGACATAAATACATAAAACACATAACCATATCCATATCCACAACACAAAATAAAAATACATGACAAAGCAAAAGATGTCCAACACAAAATATGTCAAGTACATAACAAAATAACAAAGTGTCACAAAATATCTCTCTCAAAATAACTCTCCCCCTTTTTGACATCATCAAAAGGGGAGGTCACTCCTCAGCACCATCATCACCATCATCGCCGTCTCCGTCATCATCACCACCTTCCTCTGAAGAAGCAACCTCCTCTGGATCCATGCCATCGACTCTGGTGCGCGGTGGAGGAACAGAAGAGCGAGCTCTGGGAGGAAATGGAGGACCGGTGGCAGGGAGTCGGCAAGCAGTCGGAGTCCGATCAGGAACGAGCATGTCAAATTTTGAGAAAAGGGCCTGAAACTGGACATCCACGAATCTCATGGAATCAGCAAAATATGACATGTCGTTTCGGACCTCCTCTCGAAAAGCAGCGTCCTGAAGAGCACGAGCATCTAACTCTGCACGAATGGCTGCGTCGCGCTGCTCGGCCAAAGCCTGATGTGCCTCGAGCTGAGAGTGGACATCCGAAGAGAGAAGAGCTAGTAACTCAGGAGGAAATGCAGGTGCTGCAGAAGAAGAAGATCCTGGTGCTGAAGATGAGCCAGGACCAGCAGGAGGAAGAGGTGGTTGCACAGGAGCGTGTCTACGCAGCTGTGCTTCCATCATCTTCAGGACAACTCCATTGATGTTGGTCAGGGGATTTGATGGAGTTTCAGCAGAAAGATCAAAGTCAAGACCCCTAAGAAGATGGGTAATAAGCATGCCGTAGGGCAAGCTCCTACCCGCAGTACGGATCTGATCAGAGGCCATATGAGAGGCAATGACTCTAGGAAAGTTGACCTTAATCCCTTTAAGCAAACAAAAGATAATCAAAGGGACACAACCCCTAGCATGGCTATACTCACCATGTTTGGGGACAATGTTGAAGAAGATAATCTTGGCAAGGACTTGAGATTGAAGAGTGTATCGACTCACTACCTCATTCCTAACCAAGCCGGGGTTGTCATCCCCGTAAATCAGAGTAGAGGCGGTAAGTGAAGACTCACCCTCAGGAAAATCAAAGTCATGCAAATCATGTGAGTACACATCTGCTCCGCCAGTGGAGAGATGCAGAATCCTAGCGAATCGACCTATAGAAATGTCGATTTCCCTACCTAGAACTCTAGATGTGATGCGGTTACCATCAAATTCATAGTTGGCATAAAAGTAAGGAACAAGGGAAGTGTATACTTGCTCCTTGATGGACAAGAACTCAACTAGATTGTTGTTTTGCAGGATTTGAGGGATACCTAGATGTTCAAAATCCTGAATGGTAACAAATCTCCCTGAATTAATATTTCTAGTGGAGAGATGGGAGTATCTATCAGCAGCTAGATCATTGATAAAGGGCCGTACAGGTCTAGGAACCTGAGATGAGGGTTGAGCAACACCCTTCCCCTTCTCAGTTCGAGATCTCTTAGGCATGATTAATAAAAATGAAATTTTTAGATTAACACAGGTTATGGCACGATCTAGAAGCTAAGCAACCTAAAATAGTGACAAAGGAAGTAAGATTTCTAAGCTAGAAGTGAAGATTCACAATAAAAATTCGATTTTTACCTTGATGAAAATTCTGAAACCCTAACTGAAAAATCCTGAAATTTTTCGAATCCGGTGGTTGGAAGTTGCTGAAATCGAAGATCCGGAAGTAGGATGAAGGATTTGAGATGGGTTTTAAAAAGATTTGGATTTGGTTGAAGGATTTGAGAGAACGAAAATTTGGGGGAAAATATGGGTTCTTCGGTCGCTGAGTGAAATGAGAGAGAGAGAGAGAAAATGAAAATATATAGCAGATTTGGGCAAAAACACGACGATCGGTCGACCGGTCCGGTCGACCGAATCCAACCGAGAGCTCTGTAAATAAGATCGGTCGACCGGGTCAGTCGACCGACATATCCCGAGACCACAGCAGGTCAGCATCGGTCGACCGGAATTATGGTCGGTCGACCGGTAGCACAGAAAAAAATAAAAATTTTCTCTCAGGCAGAGTCGGTCGACCGGGGCTTTAGGGGTCGGTCGACCGGCTTTGCCTGAAAAACAGTTAACAGCAATTTTGCCCCAAAAAAAATTTTAAGTAATTTTGTAGTCCAAAATAGGTATGATATATTAATCATATAGGAATACCAACAGGTTTTAAATCTTTCATTAAGTCTTTACAAACATCAAAATACATGCAATCCAATTTTAATTTTATTTTCATATTTAAACAAAGATTTTAAAGATGTTGAAGCCGAATACCCAGTGACAGGTTCTGAACTTCATCCTCTTGATTCCTCTTGAATGAGTTGAGGTGCGCAATTGCCATCTTTAAGGTATTTGCTTAAATAGAAAATTTTACAAATGTTTTATTTTTATTTATGAAAATAATGTGTATATGTATACAAGTATATATTCACAAATAATAAACTATACATGTGGACATACTATAAAACAAGGCATGAAACTAAAGATATCAAAAAACTAAACATGGCATATACAATCATGATGGAGTTGCAAGTTTATACTAATCATGTATCAATGAGGCATAAAACTAAAACTAGCAATCCTATAACAATTGTATATACAAAATTAAAACTCTTAAATGGAGATGTTACCAATTTACGGGCAATCTCCAAAATTAGGTGCCTCCACGATAGCGATGCAATCTTGATGTGTTCTTTAGGCTTTGTTGCATCTACCATCCGGGCACCACCTCCTCCTAAGTCTTGGAGGGTGTAGATCCACCTATACCTGTATCATTTAAATTTGGTGGCTCTTTTGGTACCCAAATCTTAGTGGGTCCTTTGGGGTTAGATCCGGGGCGAACCCAAACAAATTTATTCTTAACATTATTTTTAGCATAACAAAATTTTTCTAAATGGCCTTTGCGGCCACAATGTGTGCAAATATAAATTCTACCACTATTGTACATAAAAGCATGGTTATGAGTGTGTGCATGTTTATGTGGGTGTACATGTTTTCGTGCATGTGTATGGTGTGCATGTTTCCCTTGGGTTACTCCCTTAGGAAATTTAGATGCAATCTTTTTCAAATCAAATGCATAATTTTTTAAAGTAGAATCCAAAACTTCAACACGTTTTTGAATCTCTACAAAATCATTTTTACTACATGATGCAATGGGGGTTTTCCCTTTACAAGCTAGTTTATAATTTGCAAAATCACTTTTATTTTCTCAAAAGAATTAGACAAATTATTTTTCTCCTTTTCAATAATATTAAGTTTATCTCTCAAGGACTCATTTCCCTTTTAACTTTTTATTATGAGATTGCGAAATCTCATATCTATGTTGTAATTCCTCAAAGAAACGTGCTAGTTCATCCATAGTGAGATCATCATCATCAAGAGAGTTTTCAAAAGTTACCTTAGGAGTGTCCTCTCCTTGTGCCATGAAACACATGTTGGCGGCGTCGTGCTCCTCTTCGGATTCCGACTCCGAATCATCCCATGTAGCGGCCAACGCTTTTCTTCTTCCCATGTTTGGAAGTGGTTGCTTGGAGAGCGGGACACTCGGCAATTAAGTGACCGATCTTCTTGCAATGAAAGCAAGGACCGGGTTCATCTCTTTTCTTCTCGTACCTTCCTTGAGGCTTCCCTCTTCGGAAGTTACTTTGCCGTCCCTTCTTATAGAACATCTTGCCCACCTTCCGGATGAGCATGGCGAAATCCTCATCGCAATCTTCCGATGAGTCATCCTCTTCGTGTATGGTAGGAGCGGCTTTGAAGGCAATGGTCTTCTTCTTTGGTGCCTCCCTTTCTTCTCTAACTTTCATCTCCATCTCATGCGTCTTGAGATTTCCGATGAAGCCGGAGAAGTTCATCTCCTCTTTATCATTAAGCTCCTTGAGGGTTGTCGCCTTGACTTCCCAAGCTTTGGGAAGAGCTCTAATCACCTTCCTTATCTTTTGATCATTATCAATCTTGTCGCCTAAGGAAGAAAGAGCATTAGTTATTTTTGTAAAACGGGTGAGCATGTCATCAATGCTCTCATTATCAAACATGTAAAAGTTCTCATATTGAGAACGTAGCAAGTCAACTTTGGCTCTCTTAACTTGAGACGTTCCCTCATGAGTCACAATGAGTATGTTCCAAACCTCAAATGCGGATTTACAATTTATTATGCGTGCAAGGTCATCTTCATTCAATGCTTGGGTCAATGCATATTGTGCCCTAGCATTAGCCTCATAGTCTTTGGAAGTATCCTCGGACCATGTGCTCTCATCACTAGTGGGTTCAATAAAATCTTTGGTAATGGCCCTAGCTACCCTAACTCCTAGGGATTTAAGGAAGAGATTCATTTTCACCTTCCAAATGGGGAAGTTTAAACCATCAAACTTGGGTGGGGATTTAATGCTAGAAAAGTCCATGGATGCCATGAATGCACAAGCAAATGTAAATGCAACACAAATGTATATAGCCAAATATGGATCTCCCTAAGGTTGTTAGACCTAAGTTGTAGGGTTAGGCTCTGATACCAATTGAAATCACCTAGAGGGGGGTGAATAGGTGATGGCTATATGAATTATGGCAATTTTGCGGAATTAAAAACTTTCACACACAAATAGCACAAATAAAGACTTGCAATAAATAAAACAATTAAGGTGCAAGAATTGAAAGGAGTAGAGTTAGAGAAAATTGATCAAACGCAAACGCAAGGATGTGTTTCCGAGGTTCGAGCCACGCTCTACGTCCCCGCCTTCACACTTGAAGGATTTGCACTACTATCGTTGATCCCACCGGATCGCCAATACAAGGACACACTTGTCCCTTACACTTGTGATGCCGCAACACCACCCGAAGCTCACTAGCTCCCTTGAGGCCGATGCCTCTACAACTTCACTCCAAGAAGAAATGAGTGATCACACTTGATCACTTTACAAAAGCTCACTTGCACAATCCTAGAACCAAATATGTAGATGTAAAGCTTGGGATTGTGGTGTGCAAAATCTAGAGAGAAGCTAGAGGAATAGGTTACAAGTTGGGTGTTGGGAATTTAGGCTTTGGAAAATCTTTTATGAAGGAAAGCTTTGAAAATCTTTGTAAAACTCTTAAGAAATATTTTGCAATAGTTGTCTAATCAATATGAGGTGACCCTCTATTTATAGGGTCAAAAACAGCCTCACAAATTCGTTGGAGACAAATCCCAAAAAGAAAAACAGTCAGAAAAACTAGCTGTTGGATCTGTCAGAACTTTTGACAGATCCCGGTCGACCGGGTCGGTCGACCGCCAACGGTCAAAAATATGACCGTTGGGGCTCATCGGTCGACCGGGTCGGTCGACCGAAACTCCTGTAAACGTAAATGAACATCGGTCGACCGGGTCGGTCGACTGATATAGACGTGCACAGTATTGTGCACATCGGTCGACCGGGCGGTCGACCGGTCACTGTGAGTTCTGAAAAACAGAACTTCCAGAACCAGAAAACTTGGATTTTGGTTTTGGTTTGGGTAAGATTTTGGAACTTGTAAAAATATGAAGTATAAGCATGTGTCATACTTCAATCATGTTAAAAAATAGTTTGATAAAATTCTTTTGAACACAAACTTGTTTTTCCATAAAAATTGTTTTTCCAAAACTATTATTTTTCTGAAAATCATATTTCCAAAATATGTTCTCTTTAGATCTAAGTTAGAAATGGAATTAAAAAATCTTTTTGAAGCCATGAACCTAACTAAGAGGTGTGTGTGTGATAATCCCATAGCTCTACTTCTAATATCTAGTTTTGACAAAATATCTAAAATAAAAATAAAAATACAAAGCTTGTTTTCTTCAATGTCTTGATCTTGTCTTGATATTGTCTTGATCTTCATATCATCATCTTGATCCCAAAGCATCCTAGTTGTGCATAGCTTGGGAATCTTCATTTTTGCGGCGAACTCCAAATGTGTGAGTCTTTTAGCGGAGCCGTCAAAAACAACCTGTTAAATAACCTGAAAAATTCTGAAACACAAATGTTAAATACATAACTAAATATGTTTTGCTATCATCAAAATAACCGGGATAATGGCCTTTGGGCCAACACTCTGATCAAAGTAAGAAGAATTTCTTCATTATAACATCCGACGCCCCCGACGGCTAAGGATAGAGGAAAATGTTGGCTTCTAAGCCTAACATAAGTCTTCGACAACTCATCATGCTGAGGGGAATAGCATGGCTAGCCCAACTCAAACGGTAGTTGGTAAAGGCACCTCAAATCCGTTGATAGCTGAGGGTTTGCTAAAAATCCTAAGTGGACTTGGCTCCACTCTTTCCTCCAAAATCCCTTACCAATTCTCATCCACAGAATGGTAGGTCTACAAAATACAACCATTACTAAGTTAACACTATACCTCTGGTAATGGAAACTTTTCAATATTCCTTGTCGAGTACAAATTTTGTTTGTCAATTCTACACGGAGTATCAAAATTTCAAATTTGCCAAGTTAACACTATACCTCTGGCACTTCAAATTTTCATTTGTCAATTCTCACCAATAGAATGACAGGTCCTCAAATTGCTCTTATCATGAGTCAATCTTTGTCAAGTTAATACTACACCTCTGACAAATTACTGTTAAGTTAACACCACACCTCTAAACAGTAATCAGGTTTCTGTCAGGTTAATATTACACCTCTGACAGTCACTTTTCTTCAGACTTTCATATCGAAGCTGAAATGGATGATGCTAAGTTAACATTACACCTCTAGTATCAAGTTATTGCTAAGTAAACAATACCTATGGCCATGACTTTCCCTCGGACTTCCTCATACAAGCCGAGATGACCAATGCTAAGTTCAACATTACACCTCTAGCATTACCCTCACTGTCAAGTTAAACATTACACCTATGACAGTGACACTTCTGAGTTAAGTTAATATCACACCTCTGACTCACATCCTTGTCAAGTTAACATTACACTTCTGACAAGACCACTTTCAACCCGTTAAGTTAATATCACACCTCTAACGGTAACAAACTTTCCTAGATTCCCCACGAGTCTAGTCTCACTTGTTATTCTCATCAACAGAACAACAAGTTTACCTAAAAACATTGTTAGGTTAATACTACACCATCAACAGTGTTTCCATTAAATCCCCAGCTGAGCTCAATCAAGTTAATCCCAAACACTTGATGAAAGTTCACCTCTCCCTGGGGGTACCAATTCTACTTGTCACTTTCTCTTATAAAGTGGCAGGTCCACCAAAAATTATTTCACTCTGTCAAGTTAATATTACACCTCTGACAGTATTGTGAGAGTTCCTGAAATAGGATCTTTCCCTACAAAATTTGACTTATTAAGATTATCATCATAATTTTGACAAAGTCAAAGATTCTTTGCTTCTATGAGTCCAACTGAAGACAAAAAGTTCAAGACAATGAAAGAGGCAAAAAGAAAAGTGTCACTTTTATTTATATCCAGGCATACGAAAGTGATACAAACGCTCTCTTATACAGTAAGATTGAGTGTTACAATTAAGGAGTACAAAGAAGTCCCTCTCTCAGAGGCCGTACTCACTCCTTGAAGCCGCATCTGATTCCCAGTGCACGATGTCTGGAAAAGTGCCAAACTGTGGCGACAGTTGGAGCCGATTGCACTAGCCCTAGCTGGCTAAGCTAAGAGCAATGATGTTCTTGAGGTCCGGTGGCAGCAGAAAGCCTGCAACCCTTCATTCATGAGCATCTCTTTCGCCAGAAGGCCATCCAACAAACATGAAGTGTCCTCGATGTCACTTCTGGGGTGAGAGAGGAAGGGGATGCTAACCACCACTATATCCACCGTAACCCCCTCGCCGCCATCCTTACCCTGACATCCTTGCCAGCAGGCATGACTGGTGCATCGCGTCCAATGAGATCTTGGCGAGGGTTAAGTCCCCGACAAGGGCCATGACTTCTTCCTTGTAGACGACGAGGACCGTGACTTCTTCCCTTGTAGATGAACATCAAACAAGTTCGCCGACCGGAATATTCTTCCAGGGGCCCAGCGAACCTGAAAAAGGACAATCAAGCCTACCTACAAGGAATAAACAAAGGGGTTAGAAAATCTGGAACTTAGTATACTTCAACAAAGAAAACTAAGTGACAGACGCGGCTATTGTCGAAGACTTCAGACACGGGAATGAGCCCGCGCAGTGAGTCAAAATACCGCGTCAACAGAAGCAGACGCGAATCAAAACTGTGCCACACACAGGATTCAAACGCGGTCTCATTTTGCGCTCGCGCCTAAAACACAAGGCGCGAAAGGACTCAGACGCCAAAAAATTGCCATCTCCCTGTCGAGGGAACAGGGGTTGCAAAATTCGGGTCTGAAACCTTCGGCCCGAGTTGGAATTCATCCAAGTCAGTGGCCTTAAAACGCGAGCTTCATGAGCAAAGTCAGCGTCAAGCGCCAAAGACTTCTGTACTCGTGTCCAGCGAAGTTTAAGTCGGCGGCGCAAATTCCAGAAGGAATGCACCAACTCAGACTTCATGAGGAAATCCAGATGATGATGATGCCAAAGTGCAAACTTGGGTGGACTAGAAACATCACGGCAAATCGGGACGGCATACCAGCAGAGGCCTCTGTCAAGAGTTTAACTCTCTGCATCAGAATATGGACATGGAAGGTGATCAGAGAGATACTTTGTCCTGA
This sequence comes from Agave tequilana, assembly GCA_038442645.1. NCBI lineage: Eukaryota > Viridiplantae > Streptophyta > Magnoliopsida > Asparagales > Asparagaceae > Agave > Agave tequilana. The sequence continues at coordinate 134,414 of JAVJIF010033398.1, forward strand.
AGAGACCAAACAGAAGCATGAAAGCTCTGGGTCACCTTCATCCATGGAGCAAACCCCTGGTGAAGTCCTTTGAAGGGGAAGGCAGAAACTCTCAGAGCACTCGCTCTCAAAAAGAACACAGTATGGACTGTTAAAGGGAGAGAAGGAACCCTATTTATAGGCAGCCCCTGATCGCTGTCATTAATGGTTCATTAATCAAAACCGTCGGCTAATGACCGCACGACCGTCAAAGTCCAATAGGAGTCTGACACGTGGAACAGATCATTTAATGAACCGAGAAATCCGCGCGCCAAAAAGTGAAATCCCGTCGGTTCCCCAGGCCAACTGGCAGTGCAATCATGACATGGCACGGATTCGCACCCGACGGTCGCGTCTTCGATGGACATGCCCCGTCATCACCGCCATAAATGCATTCAAAAAGTCGCGTCTCTCTAAGAAGTTCGCGTCTTTCCAGCCCGGCTGAACATCGCGTCTACTTTATGGAAGATCAGTCGCGTTTTTCATTTCCAAAAGACGCACCCCATGAAAGTCGCGTCTATAAAGCAGTACTATCTCTGCTCTTCAAAAAGAACTGGCGTTCAGTCCTTGCTTCTGCAAATCAGTTCAACAGTACACTGGCACAAGCAGACGATCGTCCACTCCTGGCTTAAAGCGCGTCCATGACAGACTAAAAGCAATCGGGGAGGTTTAGACTGTGTATCTAGACACTCAACATGATCACTCTGGTGGCCTCAAAGAGTTCAACAGTACACTCACGAAAACCAACTCCAGATAAGATCAAACCCGGAGCATTAACAGTCCAGTCATAGAGGCGAATTCAGCTAAAATCAAAGTATTTCGAAATCCGTCCCATTTAACTGCGGAATATCGAAAACTTTGGAGGGGGTTCTGTAGGCTGTCTAAAAATCACTAAAAGACAAGCCATTAAAAAGCAGAGTTTCAAGTTCTAGACGCGAAGGCTCAGCACCAAGGCGCGAGGGCTCGACACCCGCGTCTCAGCATCAAGGCGCGTGGGCTCGACACCCGCGTCTCAACATCAAGGCGCGTGGGCTCGACACCCGCGTCTCAGCATTAAGGCGCGTGGGCTCGACACCCGCGTCTCAACCTCAAGACGCGTGGGCTCGACACCCGCGTCTCGCGCCGGTTATAACCGCCCTGGTTATTGGGCCAGTCACCGCCCACATAGCGGGGAAGTGGGGAAGTTGGCCCCTCATCGTGGAGCATTTTTAGGGGGCACGTTCACCCCCTAGGACTCTATAAATAGCCTCGTTTGCTATGAGGTCAAAAAAAAAAAAAGCAATCAGAGTGGAGAGGGGATAGACACAAGGGCGATCAGAAAGGCATCTAGCATCAGAAGATCACAGAGAGAGACAGACCGTGACAGGAGAGAGCTCAACTCTTCGTCAAGCTTGCTGCGTACAAGCTGCTCTTTGCCTACCTTCTCTTTGAGAGTTTTGGTAGACAGAGCTGTGCTACTCCCTCTACCAGCCAAAGAGAAGATTCCCTGACGATCCCGACGGTCATCCGGTCAACGGAGAACAAGATTCGCTCTCCACCGCCACACAAAGAACCCAGCCTTAAACAAAGGGAGGATTCAAGGCTCAACATCCTCCTCCCTTGTAACTGGAAGGAAAAAAGCAGTTTTGTTGTAATTTTTTCATCTGATTCAAGGAAAATTTTACAGTAAAGACTTCTTTCCCTTTTTTCCGGCGCGTACAATGAGTCCATGGTCTCACCAAGGGATAAAACAAAAGCATACGAAAGTGTGGTTAAAAGATAGGATATGAAAATATCCTTTACCTCCTGCTCTCATCCTCCAAGAATCAAGACCCATGAATCAAACCAAAGGTGGAGGGAAGAGCTGCATGGAATATAAGTGAAAATGCATCATTCTCATATACTGCATTTTATTTTAGCTGTCAGTGACATTACACAATTATTCAGTGTGTGTGTTATGTTCTATCTGGAGCTGGAGAGCAATATGGCTGGAAAATAATGTGAGGATACTTCACCAAGAGCATATGCACAAAATCCTGCCTTTTAAAGATTATATGAAGAGATTTTGATGTCACCAGAAAGTATCCAATTCCAGTGCGAGCTACAGATTCTCTATAACTGGTCTTAAGGACTCTTATGTAACTTTTGCGCCTTTTTGTGTCTAATTTCATATGTCTAGCATTTTGTGTTTCTATAATTAGCCAACGATCCTCTCCCCACCCAATTTCAGAATGCATTATTCAAGGCAGAATGAATTAGACAGAATTAATTGTTGGAATTGAAGAATATGTATATGAATCTTCGAGCTGAATTATGGCGAGAATTCGTTGATCGAATCAACTGAATGATGGTTGGAATGTGTTCTCCTTCCATTGGGGATGAACGTGGTATATTCACATGTTAAATTCCGACTTCGAATGAATGAGATATTCAAGTCCAAAGATTACCTAATTCAAAGCCAAATGGGACTAAAGTTAGCTACAAACATTTAGTCCCACATTGGCCATGGGATGGAAGCCTATGGTGTATAAATAGAGAAAATTGAGAACAAGGGCATGCCCTTTGGGTACTTGGAGTTTTCAGCGCGCGAAAAGGATAGGGAACTATGCTCGCACGTGCGCGGCTTGCGCGCGCGCCGCCACTGGAGCCGGCTGGCCGGTGCCGGCGCCGGGTCCGGGCTTGGGCTTGGGCTTGGGCTTGGTCAGGTTCGGGTTCCCTACCTGGACTGGTTCTTTTTGAATCGGGGTTCAGGGTATGGGCCGAACAGATCCGCTCCACTTCACTACCCAATCCGCTCCAGCCCGCCAACGGGTGTCCGCCGCGAACGGATCCGAACCGTTCGCCAACCGCTGTCGGAAACCGACCGTGCGGTTGGGCGGTTGAACGGTTGCGACGGTTCTGTTCGAACCGTCGCAACTGTTGACTTTTGGCGGACGAGAATACCCTTCTGGAGCGCTATAAATAGCGCTCCAGAGTTCATTCTCAGACACACCGAAAAACAGAAAGATCTCTCTCTTTCTCTCTCTAAAGTTCTGAACTGGGCTTCAACGTGAAAGCGATTTCCAGCTGAAGTGGGAATCCGCGACTTCCAGCGTGAAGTGGGAATCCGAAGCGACTTCCTAAAAGAGATTCTGCCAAATTGTTCTGAAAGAAGAATCAGAAAATTCAACAGATTTTTTTATAAGATTGTTGCCTGAATCTGGTACTTCTGAAGAAATAATATTCTTCAAACTTCCTTCGTCCTCAACAGTGGGTGCTCCTAGAGAGTAAAGGCAAATATTCGTTTGAATTTGTCCTTGTACCGCTGCTTCAAAGATCCTGTGAAGGTACTGGTTGACTAAGGTTCGACCGTTACGGTGATTTGGTAGTGCTATCCAAATACCGTGAAAGAGTGTTGTATCTTGGGAGACCAGCGTCCATTATCCCGTTAGCACCGGTGCGGGGGATGTAATTGTCTTAAGGAGATTCGCTTTAAGCGTACCTCACTCTAAATACTGTATAAGTGGATTAAGTCCTTTATACAGGGGATATACTTTACAGTATATCGAGACTGACTTAGATTCAGTCTAATTGGTGCTTTAACCAAGGAAGAAAATTGAAAGGTGGTTCTTAATTAAGGAACGTTCTATTGAACGGAAAACCTCCACCTGATATTTGCCGACCTGGCCAATTAGATTGTTGATATCTCAGTGATCTTGATTAGTTGTCAGATTGATTCTTGTTAAGCAGAATACCCAACAATCTTAAGACAATTTGTGTTTCTTACTTCTGTTCTGCTTGAACTTGCAGAAAATGTCTGAGACAAATCAGATAGCACTAGCAATGCAACAAACATGCAGCTCCAAAGTTTGATGCCTACTCCACTTCCTAACCCGAAGCCGGAGAAGCCAGGAAAATTCGACGGCACAGAATTTAAGAGGTGGCAACAGAAGATGCTCTTCTATTTGACCACTCTTCATCTGGCCAAATTCCTACAGGAGGATCCACCAGAACCCGGAACTGATCGGGACTCAGTCCTTGCAGTCGATGCTTGGACACAAGGTGACTTCCTTTGCCGAAATTATGTTTTAAATGGACTGGATGACTCTCTTTACAATGTCTACAGTCCTATCACTACGGTAAAGAAGTTATGGGCCAGTCTTGACAAGAAGTACAAGACTGAGGATGCTGGTACCAAGAAGTTCGTCGTAGGACGATTTCTGGAGTACAAAATGGTGGATACCAAGACTGTCATCAGTCAGGTGCAAGAGTTCCAACTTATCTTGCACGAAATAGAGGCCGAAGGTATGATTCTTCTTGAAACTTTTCAGGTTGCAACAATCGTGAAGAAGCTCCCACCTGCGTGGAGAGACTTCAAGAATTACCTGAAGCACAAGAGAAAGGAGCTAAGTTGGAGGATCTCATTGTGAGGCTTCGTATAGAGGAGGACAACCGCAAGTCGAGAAAAGGAGCAGCAAGAACTTCTACGAAGCAAAAGCAAATATGATCGAGGACTCAAAGGGGAAAGCGTCTTCTTCCAAAAGCTTGAAGAGGAAGAAGCCTTCACAGGGGTACAAAGGCAAGGCTCAAGATGGCAGAAACATGCGCTTCAAAGGGATCTGTTACATCTGTAACAAAGAAGGTCACAAAGCAAATGAATGTCGCAGCCGTATTAAGAAGAACAAGAAGAGCCAACCACAGGCGAACATGACCAACCATGAATCTCCAAGCCTTTCTGCTGTGGGGTCAGAAGTGAATCTGACAACCAACAACAAGGATTGGTGGGTAGACACTGGAGCTACCCGACACATCTGCTCGGAGAAATTGTTATTCTCAGAATATCAAAGGCTAGAGCAAGATGAGCAGCTATTCATGGGTAATTCAGCTTCCTCAAAGGTTGAAGGAAAGGGCAAGGTCATCCTGAAGTGGACATCGGGGAAAGAGCTACTCTTAACGATGTGCTTCATGTTCCAGACATCCGCAAGAATTTGATCTCCGGATCAATACTTAGTAAGAAAGGATTTAGAATTGTTTTTGAATCTGACAAATTTGTACTTACTAAGGGAGGGATGTATGTGGGAAAGGGTTATCTTGTTGATGAACTTTTTAAAGCCAATGTTGCAGTGGTAGATAAAAAGTCCGTGTATTTGTATCCGAAGCTAATAATAAAGGAAATTCTTCTGTTTATTTGCTTGAGTCTCCTAATTTGTGGCATGCTAGATTAGGGCATGTAAATACAAGTCTTTGAAAAACTTGTCTAATCTGGGATATATTCCTAAACTCAACTTGGAAGAAATTCGCAAGTGTGAGGTTTGTGTTGAGGCCAGTTGGCGAAAAATTCATTTCACTCAATAGATCGAAATACAGACCTTTAGGGTTAATTCATAGCGATCTGTGTGATTTGAAGTTTATGCCAACTAGAGGCGGTAAAAAGTATTTCATTACTTTTATTGATGACTGTACAAGATACTGTTATGTGTATCTTTTAAATAGTAAGGATGAGGCAATAAATATGTTTACAACATATAAAGCCGAAGTTGAGAATCAACTCAACAAGAAATCAAGATTCTAAAATCCGATAGAGGCGGAGAATATGAATCAAATGATTTTAGTGAGTTATGTGCTAGTTTTGGTATAATACATCAAACTACAACACCATACACTCCTCAGCAGAATGGAATTGTTGAACGGAAGAACAGAACTTTGAGGAGATGGTTAATTCCATGCTCGTAAGTTCTGGAGCTCCGCAGAATTTGTGGGGGGAAGCTCTATTAACTGCAAATCATATTCTAAATAGAGTACCCCACAAGAACTTGGTCTAATACCATTCGAGTTATGGCATGGAAGGACACTTCCTACCATTACCTCAAAATGTGAGGTGCCTTGCAAAGTGCTGGCACCATTACCCAAAAAGACTAAGTTGGGAGCAAAAACTATGGACTGCATATTCATAGGTTATGCCTTGAATAGCAGTGCCTACAGATTTCTGGTTCATAAATCAGAAATACCTGATATTCATGTAAACATGATTATCGAATCTCGAGATGCTGTGTTCTTTGAAGATATCTTTTCCGTACAAATGGGAAGCAGATAAGACTTCTGGGAAAAGAACACACGAGATGGCATTCAGGGACGAAAGTTCCGAGGAACCGAATGTAAATGCGGAAACTGAACCAAGAAGAAGTCAGAGATCTAGAATCTCAAAATCTTTTGGTCCAGATTTCATAGCATACGCTATTGAGAGCGAGCCTCAAATATTTAAAGAGGCTATGTCAACCCTAGAAGCACAAATGTGGAAAGAAGCTATAAATAGCGAAATAGAATCCATACTAAGTAATCATACTTGGGAATGGTAAACTTGCCTCCTGGCAGTAAACCAATTGGGTGTAAGTGGATTTTCAAACGAAAATTAAAACCCGATGGATCTATCGATAAGTACAAGGCTAGATTAGTAGCCAAGGGTTATCGGCAAAAAGAAGGACTTGACTACTTCGATACTTATTCACCAGTAACAAGAATAACGTCCATACGGATGTTAATTGCAATTGCAGTATTGCACAACTTAGATATCCATCAAATAGATGTCAAGACTGCATTCTTAAATGGTGAATTAAATGAAGAGATATATATGGAGCAACCAGAAGGATTTATAGTCAAGGGCCAAGAACACAAGGTGTGTAAATTGGTAAAATACTTATATGGTTTAAAGCAGGCTCCAAAATAATGGCATGAGAAATTTGATAGTGTCATGATCAAAGATGGATTCACTATCAATGAATGCGATAAGTGTGTTTACACGAAACAGTTGGAAACGCATGTATCATTGTTTGTCTTTATGTAGACGACATGTTGATACTTGGGACTAATATTGAAATTATTAAGTCCACTAAAAGAATGTTATCCAACAGTTTGACATGAAGGATCTGGGGGTTGCTGATGTAATTTTAGGAATTAAAATTACTAGAACACCAGATGGAATCAGTCTATCTCAATCTCACTACGTGGATAAGATGATAGAAAGATTCAAGGATCATGGGATAAAAGAGAATGCAAATCCTTTTCTCCCACACGTCCACCTTCATAAGAATACAGGAATTGGGATACGCCAGTTGGAGTATTCTCAGATTATTGGGAGTCTAATGTATTTGATGAATTGCACTAGACCCGATATTGCTTACGCTGTAAGCAAGTTAAGTAGATACACTAGTAATCCTAGTGATCTACATTGGACCGCTCTACTACGAGTATTGGGTTACGTATCACATACCAAGGAATATGCCTTGAGATATGGACAGTATCCACCTGTACTGGAAGGATACAGTGATGCTAATTGGATTACAGATTCTGAGGAATCAAAATCAACTAGCGGATACGTATTTACTCTAGCAGGAGCAGCGGTATCATGGAAATCTTCTAAGCAAACATGTATTGCCCGTTCCACTATGGAATCGGAATTCATAGCCTTAGATAAGGCTGGAGAAGAAGCAGAATGGCTTCGACATTCTTAGAAGATATACCATTGTGGCAAAAGCCAGTGCCCGCTATATGTATACACTGCGATAATCAAGCAGCTATATCTAGGGTACAAAATGTTATATACAACGGTAAGTCTAGACATATTCGTCGTAGACATAATACCGTGAAGCAGTTGCTCTCAAATGGAATTATCTCTATTGACTTTGTATCGTCAAAGGATATTTAGCGGATCCGCTTACTAAAGGTTTAAGTGGAGAGCGTATAAACTGCGCATCGAGGGGAATGGGTTTAAAAGCCTAACCTTATCGAGTCAGCTTAATGGAAACATCACTTAGCGACTGGAGATCCCATGGACTAAGTTCAAGAGGAAAAACTAGTTATGATTGACTCAGCAAGTAAGCACTTGAGAGCTTGACTCTAACCATTCCTAAGGTGCACATAAGTGCTTTTCTACAAGTGGGTTAAGGATAAACTTAACGCTTTAATGATGCCTATATCTTGTTACTAAACAAGTGGAGTAGAGTAGACTACTCTTAATAGGTCCATCACCTATGTGAGTATAGAGTTGGGTCGGCTCTTTGGGAATTTCTATGGGCTGTTATTCCCTAAAGATACTCTCTGAACCAAGAATGTCCAGGGCCAAAACGGACACAACCGAGAATCAAAGTTGATTTGGAAAGTTACTGTGTGAAGCTTGTTGACTGGCTTACACTAACGGCTAACAGTTCAAGACCTAGTTCACTGATTAGCCAGTAAGTCCGATAAAGCTTTCGCTATGGAAGTTCAAGACCTAGTTCACCTATCCTTATGCAGTTTCTTTTCTCAAGTATCTTTCACAATAGAGTCAGTCTCTTTGTGTGTCATTCCTTGAATCTCCATTCATTGTGGGGGATTGTTGGAATTGAAGAATATGTATATGAATCTTCGAGCTGAATTATGGCAAGATCCGTTGATCGAATCAACTGGATGATGGTTGGAGTGTGTTCTCCTTCCATTGGGGATGAACGTGGTATTTCACATGTTCAATTCCGACTTCGAATGAATGAGATATTCAAGCCCAAAGATTGCCTAATTCAAAGCCAAATGGGACTAAAGTTAGCTACAAACATTTAGTCCCACATTGGCCATGGGATGGAAGCCTATGGTGTATAAATAGAGAAAATTGAGAATAAAGGGCGTGCCCTTTGGGTACTTGGAGTTTTCGCGCGCGAAAAGGAGGGAACTATGCTCGCACGTGCGCGCGCGCGCGCCGCCGCTGGCGGC